>CATIWQ010441371.1:0-12070 GCA_949673415.1 Euphorbia schlechtendalii
TATATATATATATATATATATATTTACTCCTTTTATATTTATTTGTTAAAAAATTAGATGATGTTATTTGCCATCCATTTTGTACACTTACCTCCTTTCGAAATTATTTATATGTTCTGAAAATTTAAATACTCAAATAATTGACTCAAATTTAGTCATACCATTATTTTGAAGCAAATTAATTGTGAAATGAAAATTCAACATGTAAAATATTGAAATAAATACTAAAATAATAGTAATCAGAAAATAGTAATAAAACAACAAGCTAAAACCAAATAACTCAAATTCGTATTTCTGAACTTTTATTATATATACTAACATGATACTTATTTTTTGAACTTTTATTATATCAAATTTGTTAAAATTGCTCACATTCTTCTCGGAATTAAATAATTACTTAATTTAGTCTTTCAAAATTTGTATTTTTAATGTTTATAACAAATATATTTAATTTATAAAAATAAATAAATATATTAATTATTTAATTTAAAGTCAAATTAACTTTTTGATTCATTATGACATTTTCATCATTTTGGGATCGTAAAAATGGGCGGTCTAATCTATAATTTTGATTCTCATTTATAAAGGTAATATTGTTATTTTGGAATGGTAAATCTAAAAAAGGACGGTGAGTATTTGTTCAGCCACCAATAATTCTACCAATCTATCTCTGTACCTGTTTTATTTTTAGAATTAATCGGCACCTTTTTCAATTCTTATAAATGATGTGTAACACAATCTCAAATTTCTTGATTTTTTTTGAAAAATGTGAAGATCACCAAGTAATTGTATTTTTATTTGTATATTTCTTATTATCAATTCAAAACTTGGTAAAACTTTTGTTGTTTCTCAATATTAGTGGCCACTACCTCTTGAAGAATTCAAGAAGTCTGCGGTTATGTGTTTGAACTCTACAATCAATAAACTTTGAATATTACTTGAAAAAAATACCTTTTTAGGCTGTTCTTTCTTTGGTATATGTATTTGGTATTTCTATAAAGAAAACTTAGTACATTTGAGTCATTGACATATTTTATCAGAAATTTAATTCAGCTCTTTCCAACTATTAATAGTTGAACTTTATCAATTCTTAAATTTAGAGAATCTAAATAGTACATGATCAATTTTAACTAAACTTATTATTACACATGTGAATTTGATAACTTTTATTTTGGGGACCAATAGAGAATAAGGTGAAAGAAAAAAAAATTAAAATACTACTGGCCATAATGTAAGAACTCATACCTTCGAACTAAAATGTACATCAACAATTTCCTTGACTTTCCTTCAACAATTTTGAAATCACACCCACTGGCCATGACTTATTTATTATGGGATCAAGTATTAATTGTAAAAATAATTTTCAAAAGGTTATACAAGTTACTGCTAATATAAAGGTTGATAAATTATAAAATATAAGAAATTTAATATAAAAGTGTAAGGAGGTGAAATATACTAAAACAAAGTGTCCTAATTTCAATAAAAATTTAACCTATTATTAGTCAAACTCAAATGTCCATGTATTAAAATCAATATACTACTTTACTTAATAAAATAATTTTAAAACCTCATATACAAGTTGTACTGGTCCACAAGTTTATTTTATGGAGTTTTTTATTTACACTTTTGTTAAAAAAAAGTGGGGTCCAATCACTTATAGACGAGTGGATAAGCCCATAAGCATAAACATGACCTAGATATTAGTCTTCTTCGTATATATTGACATTAATTTTACATTTTAAACTGTTGAACAAAGGGGGATAAGCAGGAGAGACCACACAAGGATTAGCAAACTTCATTTTTTCAAAAAGCAAATACCATGCCTTATGGCTAACTTATTATTCCAAACAAAGTTATTCATACGTGCCTATATTGCCCATAAAATATGTGATGTTTTCTTCAACATATCTCTTCGTTGTAAATTCCAATCCGACTCTTAGAAAAGAGAAGTTATCTTGAGTGACCAATTCGTATCGAAGAACTTTGAAGGAAAATGTAAATAGAAACGCAATTCGGATTCTAACCTTTTTTGTATGCCCAAGATCGAAGAACGCCGCATCAAATGCTGAATTGGAGCCATCTCACGGTTTGTCGGAGTATGGATATGTATCCACAACTTCTGCAACGACGAAGATCGATAACAATCGATTTACGATGTTTTCGTCACGAGATCAAAAATCCAGGAGAAAGAATGGGATTGATATAAAAATTAATTTGGAAAAATGAATTGTTGAATTCATTTGGACGTGTACTTTCCCTTTTATATGAAATGGAATGGACTAATTGCAATTAAATCTTTAAACTCTTGATTATTTGCAATTAATTCCCTAAATATCTATAACTTTTAATTTAATCCAAATAACTAAATTGTATTGAATCCTTTGATCCGATTGACCTGCTCACATACGGACTGGGTATTTCCAACATCTCCCACTCACACTTGACGGGTCACATTCCGTACAAGGTTATAAAGTCTTCTATATGCTGTGAAGTCGTGAGACCGTCATACTATCACGAACGCTTTATCTTGCACCTGTTAGGGTCTGCCTACACTATTCTGAGTGGTACTTAACCCAATAGATTAACATCTAGAATTCAGAAAACATCTTGTACCCGTTAGGGTCTGACAAGATTATTCAGATTGGTACTCAACCATACAAGTTAATATATAGCATATAATATAATATCACATTGATATATAACACGTATGCTTTACCCTAGACTGGTCAACAATCACCCACTTCCATATCTTTTGGGATCTCGGAAGTCTTAATCTGTTAACTATCTTATCACAAATATAAGATAGGTATACCAATGAACCAACAGAACTCTGATGAATGTTAATTGGCCAAATCTTCCTTTTAAGTTGTCAATTTTGTACAGAACTAGTTCGGTCCATCAACCAATCTCTCCCAGATCGAATCATATCATAATCTCTTGGTGATTGATCAAATATCCCTTACTAGTCCTTACTTTGCAAGATAACTCAATAGTATTGATGGTAAGGTCCAATAACAATATAATAGACTGAGTCTCACATTAGAGAATTTGAGATCCTTGTACATCGTACAAACTTCTCATCTCATGGTCGCTAAGTACACATTATTGATAAGTGTATAATTACACTTATTATCTTGATATTTTTACTTATAAAACGATATGGTTGAAAGTCATTTTATACTTCATATAAAATATTTCACGTGGTATGTAATTGTTTTTTATGCAAGTGCAGAAACTAGGTGAATCTTGAAGTGAAATGATCAAAGATGAAATTCTATGTAAAAAGAGAGAAAAAGGCGCAAAAAGATGCGTGGAACGCAAGGAATTGGCTTAGGATCGAAGTTGTCAAAGATCGGTAAAGTTGCAAAGAATAATCATGAAGAAAAGTACATGTCACGATCGTGATACCTATTCGCAGTCGCGACTTGTCATTCTTCACAAACAGAAAGCTACCAACCAATATTCATGACCACAAAATGTATGTCACGCTCGTGACTTGTGACGGTTTTGGATAACTCTTCTCAACTTCCAACCGATAGATAAGGACGATCAACTACCATCAACAGCCACCAACTGTCAAACGAAAAGACACCTTTTGGGAAAATGAAGCCATGAAAAGGTGCCTATCCATTGATGATAATGATGAATTCTTGCATCCAATCACATTGAAGATGATGCAACCCTACACAAATGGACATGACTCTTCGTTTGGATAAACGCAACCCTTCGCACTCTATAAATAGAGTTCACATCAACCAATTTCATGAGGATGCATGGGGAATAGATGAAGAAAACGTGTATGACATAGATAGAGAGTGAAAGTTATAAATTTTGCTAGTTCAAAGTGTTAGAGAGAAAAATGTATAAGTGATTCGATTCTTGTTTCAGTCACTACATTTCTCCACATATTTGAGCGATTGTTGTATGAGTGTAATTGCAAAGCACTTATCAATAAAAGTTTCTATTCTTCAACATTCATTTGTTCAATATTCACAAAGAATAGCATCCTAGCGGAGGTTCTGTACAAGTCGAGACTGAATTCAAAGTATACAAAGGAATTGCGGGAATTGACGACTCCCATTAAAAGAGTGGATACGGTGATCAACTTTAGCTTTCACTTGCATACCTTACAATTTTACTTTGTTTTCTACTTATACTTTCTAATTCAAAGTTTATGATATGTCTATGTGTCATAACTAGTATTTCTTCTTGCATCATTTATATTAATCAAGTTATATGCTTCAAGTTTACTTTAAGAGTGATTTCGGGGTTAACAAGATTTTGTATAATCATTGGATCTGTGATTATAAAGCTTTTTAATGAGCCAACATTTTTGGAGTGGTAACTTGCTAAATATGGCTATGTGAGAGCAACCCATACTAAGCATAGTATTATTATTATCCAGATTCTTATAAGTGTCATAATTCGTTTACCCTAGATTTAGAAAAGGCATTTCATGTGTTGCTCTGCAGTGAATTATAGAATATTTGGGCATCTAGAACCGAATTTGTTGAAGTTTTCTAGTGCTTAGAACAACTTTAATTATTTTGCATATTTTACTCTACTATATTTGTTTTTAGGGAATATCTATATACTTTGCATATTCTCTAATCTGTTCATGCATCTGTTTATTCATCAGTTTACCATTCAAAACCTTCAAATCATTATATTTTCTTTCGTCCCTTAACTCTATTTGATATCTAGAACCGAATTCCTTCCCTGTGTGATCGATATCTTTTAAAACTACATCGCAACTGTATACTTACAGTTATCATCATTTTTCTATTTGATAAGCGGTACTGACAACACCTGTTCATATTTATAACTTTTATATTATCAGTAGAAAAATGACAAACAAGTTTTTAGCACCGTTGCTGGGGAAGGCAAGTGCGTTCTAGAGATCAAATTGCCATAGAACGGGCAATTATATATATATGTGTCAATTAGATTTATTTATTTATTTTTGTTTTTGGTTTTAAGTATTTATATTTTGTTATTAAAATATTTTTTTTACTTATTCATTGAGTTTTCTTTCTAGCGTATGCATGCCAAGTACACGTTGTTCAGGAGAAAGTTTGGCGTCTTTCGAATCAGAAATAGAACGATTTGGTAAGAATAGAAAATAGATAAATAAGAGACAAAGAAGAAGGATGGCTGATGAAGATCAACAAAATCATGATCAACCTCAACCAAGGCTCATGGATTATGTCATTCTGACCATCAACGGTAGCAATCAGGGAATTGATAGACCACCAATTAATGCAAATCAGTTTGTAATCAAGCTAGCATTACTTCGAATGATCAGCAATAATTTGCAATATTGTGGTCTACCCAATAAAAATCTAAATGCTCACATTGCAAACTTTCTAGAAGTCTGTGATACTTTCAAAATGCACAATGTTCCTGATCAAGCAGTTAAACTTCCCTTATTTCCATTTACGATCAATGATAAAGCTAAAGTTTGGTTGAATTAATTACCCACAAATTCAATCACCACTTGGAATCAATTAACCCAAGCCTTTCTAACTAAATACTTCCCTTTAGCCAAAACCACAAAACTCATTAAAGAAATCACTTCCTTTACTCAAAAGGATAGTGCATCCTTGTACGAAGCCTAGGAACGTTATAAGGAACTTTAGCGAGTTTGTCCTCATAATGGTTTACCCCAAAATGTGATTCTGCAAACTTTCTACAATGGAATAAATCATGCAATAAGAGGAGTGATTGATGTTATGGCTGTGGGATCTCTTATGAAGAAAACTAGTCAAGAAGCCTTTGATCTTTCAGAAGATGTGGTAAATAACAATAGTATGTGGCCAGTGGAGAGAGCACAAGTAAGTACTACTAATCCTACTCATTTGCATGCTACATCTACATCTTCTAGTTTAGTTTAAAAGGTCAATGAATTAGACCCTATTTCTGTTATGCAAGCACAAATATCTACATTATCTCATAAGATAGATAATATGCATATAAGTAAGAGTAACCCTTTAACATGTGAAAATTGTGGTTAAATAGGACACGCAGCTTTTGAGTGTAACTTTAACCCATGTGAAGGGAAGCAATTAAGTTATGTTCAAAGTCAAGGGAATTCTTATGGTAATAATGGAAATAATTATAGGAGTTCTAATTGGAAGTATGGTGATAATCAACAAAAGAATTATCAAAGTAATGATCGAATAGGACAATTGGAAAGTAAGATAGATAAATTTCTAGAAGGCGTTTGTAATAAGCAATCAAAGTCTGAAGAATGTTACAAGAAGTTAGAAAATAAGATGGATCAAATGTTTAAAAATCGATCATCTTCTATTCATAATTTGGAGATACAAGTTTGACAATTAGCAAGTGCTATTCCATCTAAAGGAAAAAGCCATTCACCTAGTAACACATAAGGAAATCCTAAGAAAAATGTGCATGCTATAGCCCTTCGTAGTGGTAAATTACTAGATAAATTAGATCCTTCAGGTATGCTTGCTGATCTCAAGGTTTTGTCTCTATTTATTTTGAGGGCTTATATTTGGTAACAGTGCCAAAAACCTTGTTCTTCACTATTCTACCGATAAGATAAAATTTCAAAATATGAATAGGTGTTGCCAATACCGCTTATCAAATAGAAAAATGGTGATCACTGCAAGTATACAATTTCGATGTAATTTTAAAAGATATCAATCCCACAGGGAAGGAATCAGTTCTAAAGACAAACAAGAGTAACGGGGTAAACGAAAATAGATAATTTTTATTGTTGTTGGGTTGGTTGGGATATGATGGCAAATAAATAGATAAATGTATAAATAGATTAGAGTAGAAGAAATCGATATAGATTATCCCGACGAGCAAGTATAGCAAAGAAAACATGCAAAATCATCAAAGATATTATGTACACTAGACTACTTTAACATATTCGGTTCTATACACTTAGATATTCAATTATTCACCGCAGAGCAACACACAAAATGATTTTTCTAAATCTAGTGCAAACGAATTAAGACAATTATATAAACCTGGATAACAATAGTACTATGCTTAGTACAGGTAGCTCTCACATAGCCATGTTTAGCAAGTTACCATTCCAAAAATGTGGGCTCACTAAATAGTGTTATAATCACAGATCTAGTGATTATACACAATCTTGTTAACCCTGAAATCAATCTTAAAGTTAACTCAAAAGCATATTAATATAAAAGACTCAACACGAAATACACAATATGACAAATAGACATAGCATAAACTTCAAAATAGAAAGTATAAGTAGAAAACAAAGCAAAGTTGCAAGGTATGCAAGTGAAAGCTAAAGTTGATCAAACAGTATCAATTCTTTAATGGGAGTCGTCAATTCCCGTAATTCCTGCATCTGCTTTGAATTCGATCTCGGCTAGTATAGAACCTCCGTTAGGATGCTATTCTTTGTGAATATTGAATAAACGAATATTGAAGAATGAAAACTTTTATTGATAAGTGATTTATAATTACACTTACACAACAATCGCTCGAATATTTAGAGAAATCTAGTGATCGAAATAAGGTTCGAATCACTTATACATTTTCTTGCTAACTTAGAATGAAGAGAAATCTACACGATTTTCTCTCTAAAACTATGTATGTAGGTATACCACACTACACACCATATACCATATGCCACACCACATCATGAAATTATGGAGTTTGGAGCCCTATTTATAGAGTACGAAGGGTTGCATCCGTTTAGACGAAGGGTCGTGTCCATTGGTAAAGAGTTGCACCTCTTCATTGTGATTGGTTGAATTGGTTTGATCTCATCTACAATGGAAAGGCACCTTTTCATGATTGGTTGACTTCCAAAAAATATCTTTTTATCTGACAGTTAATGGCGGTTGATCATTCTTATATAGTAGTTTAAAGAAGAGAAGAGTTGTCCAAAAACCGTTAAGGTCGCAATCACAAATGTATGTCGTGACCGTGAATACTTGGTTGGCAACTTTCTATTGTGAAGGTTAACAAGCAGCGACCGTGATATATGTGTCACGATTATGACATGCCTTTTTCACATGATTCTTCTTTGCGATTTCTACCGATCTTTGACATCTTGGATCCTATGCCAATTCCTTAAGTTCCACGCATCTTTTTGCACCTTTTTCACTCTTTTTGCATAGATTTCCAACTTTAATCATTTTACTTCCAAGATTTACCTTTTTTGCTTTTTATCAGCTTCTACTCGTTCATCCCATGATTTCCAATTATAGGTTATCCAATTTTCTATAATGCACTTGGTTAGAAATAGTTACTTGAAGAAAACTTCAGTAGTTAATTCCGAAATTTCATCTTCGTCAGTTTAGACTTCTGCAGCACAAGGCATTCTCCCAACTTGTCCTAACAAATTTGCCATAGTTCGACACGCATACGCTATCTTACTAGGATTCATTGCTGTAGACATAAGAGTCTCCATCATAATTCCTGATATGTACATATGTATACCATTCCAAACTACTTCCAAGACAAACAATTCTTCAGGAATGACAGTGTTGGAAATAGTCCTTCCAAATAGCGCACTACTTAGATAGAAGTGTAAAGCGAGCAAACAAGGGTCACGGATCCACCGGCTATAGGCGGACTCCTGTTCGTATTCAGCTTGGCCAGTAAGGTGATTCCAAGTTGGTAATGGATCCCAACCAGGAAGCATTTTGTAGTAACAATCTTTAGGGAAGCCCAAATTCTTCTCCAGTGCTTTCCTTGACAATTTATGTTTCTTTCCTTGGTGACGAAATTCCAAACAATCCATCATAGCATTCTTCCATACTAACGATATCAGCATTTCCTTAGAATTATCCGCACTATTTCCAGTAATCATGTTGGAATAGATAACAAGATTTAAAATCCTAAGGTAATACATGACCCTATTATAGATTCCTAAATGAATGAAACTATTCCTATAAATGACATAGGAACTCGTGAATTCTGTATCTCTGATGGATTCAAAATGATCACCTTCCTCTCGAGAGTAAATAAGAAAAGGTGCTTCATACCACTCTTGCAGATTTGACGGAGGAATGAGATTAGATTTGTTAGGGTGTAACATTTTGAAGATAAGAAAAGGATTGATTGATTTTCAAGGTTTGGAACAAATATGTTGTCTAAAGAAAAAGGATTTTCGGATTTCTGAAGTGAAGAATTATGAAAATTCGCACTCTTATATATAGAGTTTGAGAGAAACCATCAAAACTCTGCTAAGCTGCTGCAGTTTTTGCACAAGTCACGATTGTGATCACAAGTCGCGATCGTGATCACACAAAATAAAAAATAGAATGTTATAACAAGGAAATTCACGAGCGGGTAAAATAGAAGAAAATCTTCTATTTTTCAAGAATTAAGATGAAATATTATGACGTATCTCCTCCAAGATGATTATTTCATAATCTTTTTACATCTAAGATAAGATTAGAAAATTGAATAGTATAGGAAAGGAATAAATGAGCAAAAGTTAGTAATTTGTACCGTAATCTCCTGATCTTTAAAACACACTTGCCTTCCCTAGCAACAATGCTAAAAACATGATCGCAAGGTTTTAACTCTATTTATTTTGAGGGCTTATATTCGGTAACGGTGCCAAAAACCTTGTTCCCCACCTTTCTACCGATAAGATAAAAGTTCAAAATACGAACAGGTGTTGTCAATACCGCTTATAAAATAGAAAAATGGTGACCACTGCAAGTATATAGTTTCGATGTAGTTTTAAAAGATATCGATCCCACAGGGAAGGAACCAGTTCTAAAAACCAACAAGAGTAACGGGGTAACTGAAAATAGATAATTTTTATTGTTTTTGGGTTGGTTGGGATATGATGGTAAAGAAATAGATAAATGTATAAATAGATTAGAGTAGAAGTAATCGGTATAGATTATCCCTACGAACAAGTATAGCAAAGAAAACATGCAAAATCATCAAAGATATTACGTACACTAGACTACTTTAATATATTCGGTTGTAGACACTAAGATATTCAATTATTCACCGCAGAGCAACACATGAAATGACTTTTCTAAATCTAGTGCAAATGAATTAAGATGATTATATAAACCTGGATAACAATATGACACATAGATATCATAAACTTCGAAATAGAAAGTATAAGTAGAGAGCAAAGAAAAGTTGTAAGGTATGCAAGTGAAAGCTAAAGTTGATCAAACCGTATCAACTCTTTAATGGGAGTCATCAATTCCCGCAATTCCTGCGTCTGCTTTGAATTCGACCTCGGCTTGTACAGAACCTCCGTTAGGATGCTATTCTTTGTGAATATTGAATAAACGAATATTGAAGAATGTAAACTTTTATTGATAAGTGATTTGTAATTACACTTATATAACAATCTCTCGAATATGTAGAGAAATCTAGTGATTGAAATAAGGTTCGAATCACTTATACATTTTCTCGCTAACTTAGAACGAAGAAAAATCTACGCAATTTTCTCTCTAAAACTATGTATGCACGTAAACCACACTACACACCATATACCATATTCCACACCACACCATGTAATTATGGAGTTTGGAGCCTTATTTATAGAGTACAAAGGATTGCATTCGTTCAGACGAAGGGTCGTGTCCATTGGTGAAGAGTTGCACCGCTTCATTGTGATTGGTTGAATTGGTTTGATCTCATCTACAATGGAAAGGCACCTTTTCATGATTGGTTGACTTTTAAAAGGTATCTTTTTATCTGATAGTTGATGGTGGTTGATGGCGGTTGATCATTTTTATTCGGCGGTTGAAAGAAGAGAAGAGTTGACAAAAAATTATCAAGGTCGCGATCGCAAATGTATGTCGTGATCGTGAATACTTGGTTGGCAACTTTTTGTTGTGAAAGTTAACAAGTCACGACCACGAATTCTTGTTTAGCAACTTTCTATTGTGAAGGTTAACAAGTCACGATCGCGATATGTGTCACAATCGTGACATGCCTTTTTCACATGATTCCTCTTTTCGATTTCTACCGATCTTTGACATCTTCGATCCTATACCAATTCCTTAAGTTCCACACATCTTTTTGCACCTTTTTCACTCTTTTTGCATAGATTTCCAACTTTAATCATTTTACTTCCAAGATTTACCTTGTACCTGCATTTGTATAAAAAACAACTACATACCATGTGAAATCTTTTATATGAAGTATAAAATGACTTAAACCATAATGCTTTATGTTTGAAAATGTCATGATAATAAGTGTAATTATATACTTATCACTTGCTAATGATGTTGTTGAAGTGTCAGATGATTATCCGAGTAAATCTAATGATAAAGTAGGAGTGGATGAACAACCTAATTCCATAAAGGTTAATCCCCCTCAAACCCCATTTCCACAAAGAATGAAGAAGAAGAATGAGGATAAGTAATTCATCGAGTTCATCAACAAACTTAAAAGTCTGAAAATCAATCTTTCATTCATTGAAGCCATTACACAGATTCCAAACTATGGTAAGTTTATTAAAGAACTTTTTTCTCGTAAGCATAGTTTAGAAGGAATATCGAAAGCATCTTTAGCTGAAGATTGTAGCAAAATAATTATTGCTACAATGCCCACTAAACTTAAAAATCTGGGAAGTTTCACAATATTGTGTAAACTTGGAAACATTTCCTTTACAAAATGTTTATGTGATCTTGGGGCTAGTATATATCTTATGCTTTTATCAATCTTCAAAGAGTTGAAGCTTGATGATCTAAAAGGAGAAATATGGTTTTGCAATTGGCCTACCAGTCTATTAAATGTCCTTATGGCATAATAGAAGACGTATTAGTTAAAGTGGATAAGTTTGTTAATCCGACAGAAATTGTTGTGCTAGATTTTGCATATGATGAAATTTGCCTTATAATCTTAGGAAGACCTTTTTTGCATACTAGCATAGCATTGATAGATGTGTCAGAAGGCAAAATTAAGTTAAGGATAGGTGACGATACTATTGAATTTAATATGGATAAGGCTTATAAATATCCAATCGATGAAGACATATGCATGAATTGATCCTTGCATTCAAGAAGTTGTCAAGTTAGATTTCATCCATGAATATGAAGTCAAGGGGTTGGGAAACTCCATTGACATATAT
>CATIWQ010441409.1:0-71641 GCA_949673415.1 Euphorbia schlechtendalii
ATTTTTATATAAAAATGTAATTCATACTTAATATAATATAATTTTTATATAATAATTATTATGCTATATTTCACATATTTTACTATATATATATATATATAAAAGTTAAACTAGGATTTTGTATAGTTAAATTTGTGGTTGAAAAATATTTTTCAGAATTGTAAACAAACATCAGAAAACATTTCACAGTGATGTAGCCAAACATAGGAAAATATTTCATTTTCTTGCATAATATTTTTCCTTGCACAATATTTTCTCTTGCACAATATTTTCATGAAAACTAACGGGTCTTAATTTATTTTAATGGGATGTGGAAAAACACAGAAGTAATACAAAGCTGACTAGGTTCCATTGCTTTCTAAAATGATTATCTCAAATAGTATTTAGTTTCCTAACTTATATTCTTATTCCATTAATTTATGCCAATTTTCTTTTTTTTTTGGTCTTTTCAGTGATATTCTTATTTATTTTTACAAACATAATTTTTCTGTTACAGATAATAGAATTTATCTTCATTTATTCATCATTTCAATTTCTTTGTTTAAGTATTTGTTTTATATTAAATGAGAACCTCTTAAATTAGAAACACGTGTATGCAATTTGGGGATAATTTAAGTAATAAAAACTCAGTTCAAGTAAAATGTGTGGCTTGAATTAATTGAGGCGTGTATTAATCATAATTAAATTATTCTTGAAGCTTTTATTAATTGTTATCTTAAATTTATAGGCTAATTGATTATTCTTTCAACGATTGCATTATTCTCTAATCTCATTCAATCTATATGTGATCAATTTATCTTGTCAGTCTTTTCGACAATCTAATAAAAAACCAGATCTACATCAACTATTTTTTTTTAAATTCCTACATAAACTATATATTATTTTATTAATATTGGAATAATATTACTAGATATAATAAAGAGATTAATTATTTATTTACAAATAAAGCTTTAATTACTTTAAATTTTTTACTGTTATATCAAACTTCATATCACTCGCAATGGTAATAAATCACAAAATAATTTTTACTTTGTAAAAAAAATTAGGTAGAATATATAGTCATGGGTTTTTTTATTCATCATTTTTTATATGAATCAGGAACTGATATTGTTTCAAATCAATTTCATGCAACACTGATATTTTTCATTAATTAATAACATAAATTAATTGATGCTTGATGATGACAAAAAAAATTAATTAAGGGAAATGGATAATAATTATGGAAAAATGAAGTAAACTAAT
Organism: Euphorbia schlechtendalii; assembly: GCA_949673415.1. Classification (NCBI taxonomy): domain Eukaryota; kingdom Viridiplantae; phylum Streptophyta; class Magnoliopsida; order Malpighiales; family Euphorbiaceae; genus Euphorbia; species Euphorbia schlechtendalii. The sequence continues at coordinate 1,243 of CATIWQ010441409.1, forward strand.
TAAGAAAACACATGTAAAGATAATGTCCAAATAAAATAAAGTTTGTGCTTTCGAATTCGGAATTCCAACAAAGAAAACAGGCTAAATGGTGGAACACCACATTCTCAAATGTATGCTTTGTAAATTTAATATATATTTAATGTGTGTTTATAACTATTTTTAATGGGATTATATGTGGTTATACAGCAATATTTTATGTGCATTTTACGCTGATATTTTTTTTTATAAAATAAAAGTTATTTTACTTTTCACGAAGTTTCATTGAATTATTGATGTAAAATCTAATATAATTGTAATAATGAACAAAGTAACTCCTAATATCGTAACTAGGTGGAGCTTAATAAAAAAAATGAATGGTAAATAACAACTCACTTTTTTTTCTTAATTCCCGGATATATTCAGGTTTTTGTGAAGTGTAATTTTTCCTATATATAAATTAGAATTATCACACGTATAAGGCATGAACTTTTACTTTTGCAAATTGTTTGATATTGATAATAAGAAATTAGTAAATGTATATATTCTAAGGACACAAAGATGAGGTTGAGGTCATTAATCAAATCAAGGTTGACATTTTATGCATAATTTTGTGAATGTTGTTTGGTTTGGATTATTCTTTTTTTCTTGCCCAACTTAGTACCATCACCTTATTTTTCTTGCCAAACTTCTACACGATCTCACGTTACAATTCCAACTTAAGAAAGGATACGAGATGTTGCTTATTAAATTAACCAAAATTTATGTAAGAAAAATTTATTAATAGAACTTTTAATATTACCTCATGTGCCGAAAGATTATCATTTTAGCCAAAATTTCATTTTTCCTTTTATTCGTCATTCTCACGTATCAATGCAACATTCAATACTTGTTGAAAATTATTAATAAGAAAAGAGAGAATTTAATGATAAAGTAAAAAGGATAAATAAATAATTTTAATAGAGTAATAAATGTTTTATTGACCTTAATGAAATTTTTAAAACGATAATCTTTTGAAACCGGGATAGTATTTGTTTTATCAATAGCTGGCTAGTAACAAGTCAACAACTCAAATATGAGGATTTGTAACAACGGTTGGTTAAAATTATCACACTAATAACTTGTCAAATAGAGGTCATAGCTTCTTCAAGATATAAATCAGAGCATCATAAAACTTAATAATTGAGAAATCTCGGATCTGTATTTAACAAGCTATTGGAAGTTTAATTAACAAGTAAAAAAGACCATACTGATTGATAGCATTACATATTAAAATAAATGCACAAAAGAACGATTAATAGATGAAAATTGGTTTAGTAGCAACACTTGATATAAGTGCGCACATTGATTTTATATCTATGAATTTAATAAAGCCAACACTCTATGAAAAAAAATTGTTATCAAAATTTCATCCAATAAATGATCATATCATAGGTCAAAAAATATCGCCGTAAATCATTTGTATCAAAACAATAAATGATATTCAATCATAATTTTTATTACTATCTACTTAAATTAACTTTTTAGCTACAAACTAACTATTAGCGACGTTATGGTTCCCCACAGCCGCCTCCAAGCCAGCCGCAATCAAGCCAACCACCACCAAACCAGCCGCCACCCTCCTGCCAGCCACCAACCTGTCCCCATCAGCCGCCCTTCTCAGCCTAGCCACCGCCGCTCCTTTCCCCTAAACCCTTCCCTGCCCAAGCAACCTTTCATCCCTGCCAAAATTTACTTCGAGAACTTCCCGAATGGTCTCGACGCACAAGCTATGAAGAAAACATTCAGCCATTATGGGATTCGAGGATTGGTGTACGTTGCATGGAAGAGGAACGTGAGAAACCTTAATTTTGGTTTCTAAACCTTAGAGGAACCAGCGTCGTTAACGGATGCAATTGAGAAATTACGTTCAATATCCTTTGGACTAATTAGATTACGGGCCTTTAAAGCTAGGTTCAACATTGGAGGTGCTGCTCGTAACCTGATGAGGGGTCCATTAGCCAAGACAAGGCCGCTTTTCCATCAATCTCATAGGGACTTAAGGTCCTTTGCCGATGTCGTTTCTAATAAGGTAATGAATCACTCCGTTGCAAAAGAGCAGAGGGAGACTATCATTGCAGTGCCGGCTCGTAGCAATTGTAGGGATAAGGAGGAAGTGATAGTGTCGGTTGCCCCGTGGAAGAATAGGGCCTGTGTTGCTCGCTTGATTAACATATCTCAAATTCGAATCATTACCGACCTTATCGAGGAGAGGGGCTTCACCATGGATTTTGCGGCTCCGACCGGCGGGGATTGTGTTATTATTGCCTTTGCAACCGTAGAGGGGTTTACTTCTTTTCTTTACGGGGATTGGAAGGTTATGCGACATATTTTGTACGATGTGCAACCCCTATCGATCGATTTCGTGTTAAAAGAGAGCATAGTGTACTTGGACCTCATGGGAATCCCGCCATCCCTTGTTAGCGAAGCATTGGTAAGGAATTTAGTGAATCGTTTTGGTCGTATCATTTCGTTTGATTGCAATTTTGTGAAACCCGATAGGTTGGACTTGATCTCATGCTTGATTTCGGTACCGCTTGGTACTAAATGTGAACCTTTTAAACTTTGTATTGGGACTGTTGAAGCTGTGATATACCCCGTTTTCAGGCAAGGGGTTGGATGCCAATGTGGCGTAGAAGCTGATTTTTGTAGTCGAAGTAGGAATGGGGAATCGCTGTGTAGCTCATCCATCGGAGCGGACACTGTTGAAACAGAATCTGTGGCTGCCGAGAGCCATTCTAGTGCTTCTCTATCGAAGCTTTCCTGTGTTAGTGTGGCTCCCAAAACAGCTGAGGCTGCATCTGAAAGTTGGAAAGTCTCTATACGTGTCGGAGAGGCAGACATGCAGCTCGGTCAGGGTGATTCTGCAAGCCTTGGGATTGAAATTGGGTCTGAATTGCAGTTCGATCAGGGTGTTTTTACCGGCAATGGGATTGAAATTGGGTCTGAATCCTCGGGCCCTGATATAAGGAATATGAATAATGTAATTTTACGCCTGAAGGAGAAAGAACTCGGACAAAGGGAGGAGGAATTAATATTCAATGTGGGTGAACGGGTGAAGCTTTTTAGCAAGTAACAATTTGATGTGGTCATTAACGTCTTGAGGAGAAGGAGCAAGTCAGTTTGATGCTCTTTGCATTACCGTGGTTTAATTATTTTGTATTATGTCGCTTAACTTTATGTGTTGGAATTGCCGGGGAGGAGTATTGAACGGTGCCAAACAATTTTTTATCCGTTCTTGTATTAGAAAATGGAAATTACAATTTGTTGTTTTAATTGAAACTAAAGTGGCTAGTGTATCTGACCAAGTCATCCATAAACTATGGGGCCACAACGACTTTGCACACTTTGGCGTTCCATCGTTGGGCCTATCGGGGGGAATCGTTTTGTCTTGGAACTCATCATTGGTTCAGGTATCGATTATTGATTCTTCGAGTAGATGGATTATTTTCATGTTGTATCAAATGCCATAGATGTCCATGTGGTTTCTTTATATGGGCATACGACTATTGCTGAGAGGCACTGATTATGGGAGGAGTTGACACCTAAAATTCTTATCCTTGAGAACGTGATTGTTCGTGGGGATTTCAACGAGGTGATTTATAGCTCGGAATGCTCGGGGGGAGGTTTGACTAATTCCATGATTCGATTCCGTGATTTTATTGATAATTGTGCTCTTCATGATTTACCCTTGCATGGGAGGGATTATACATGGGCAAACCGTCAAGCTTACTCAAGAATTGACTATGTGCTTGTGTCTTGTGATATTCTAGATTTATGACCCTTGGGGAACATTTCTACGGTTGACACAACTCTCTCGGACCATTTCGCTATTATTTTTAAGTCTAGACCGTCAAGTGCTTCGGGGCCGAGACCGTTTCGATCTTTGAACTTTTGGTGGGACCATTCGGAGTTTAAAGGCTTCATTCGGAATAAATGGGGGCTGATGTGTAGAAATTGGGGCAGCAAAGACGTCGACTTCAAATTGGCAAGGTTACGTGAATTTATTCGGCCATGGCACTTAGTGCACTTTGGTAACCTTGAGCAGAGGATTAATGGGCTGGAAGCGAGAATCTTCGCTCTCACTTCGAGTTTGGTTCCTCGGCCTCTTAACGATGTATTGTCACACGAACTAAACTCAAAAAGAACCGAGCTCTTTGAGGTTAGAAGATGTCACGAAAAGTTAAAGCATCAACAATCCCGTGTCCGATGGATGGTCCTTGGAGATAACAACAAGACTTTCTTCCATCATGTTGCTTTGGCGAGGGCTAGGGGAATCACATAGACCAACTAGAAATTAATGGAACTTTATAGTATGATATTGGGGCAATCTCGCAGGCTATAAAGGATTTTTTGGGGGGCTTATATGCGGAAAAGGCTGCTATCCCGTTTTCACTTTTGTAGCTGCGATTTCGGGAACTTGATAGGGCTGCTAAACTCAGCCTAATTGAGCCATTTTCATTGGTTGAAGTGGTGCCGGCCTTGAATAAATGCGGTGATGATAAAGCCCCCGATCCAAACGGTTTTAACTTTTGTTTTTACAAGAGATTTTGGGATGTCTTACAACCTGATATCATGGCATTTTTTTCTCATTTTCATGAGACCGGTGTTATCTCGGAATCGATGAAATTGACGCATATGGTTCTCATCCCCAAAATTTTAGGTTCCTCTTTACTAAATAATTTTAGACCTATTGCTCTTGTTCATGGTTTGTATAAATTGTTAACTAAGGTTCTTACAAGTCGTCTACAACCATTTCTTGGTGGGCTGATTTCGGGTAACCAATTCGCCTTCATCAAGTAACGTAGCATTCACGAATGTTCCTTTATTGCCGCGGAATTAATCTATTCAATTCGTAGAAGGAGGCAATCTTGCTTGATTCTAAAGTTGGATTTTCGAAAGGCTTACGATTGTGTTTCATGGTCTTATATTGATGTGGTGATGAAGAGTATGAATTTTGATGAGAAATGGATTGAGTGGCTCTCGGGATGTCGACTGAACTCTAAGGTCTCGGTTTTGGTTAACGGTACTCCGAGTGAATCGATTGATGTGGGCAGAGGTTTAAAGCAAGGTGACCCAATCTCTCCGTTCATCTTTCTTTTAGCGATCGAGGGTCTCAAGCAATTGTTCGATGCATGTATAAGGGAATAATTAATTCTGAGGTTTCGCATTGATGACTTGGAGATGGATGTTTCCTTTATCCAGTTTGCGGATGACACAATGTACTTCTTGCTGGCGGATTAGACTCTCATTCCCATCTTTATTAGAAATTTTCAATGCTTTGAGTTAGTGTCGGGTCAAATTATCAACCATCAGAAGAGCTCGTTACTTGGGGTTAACGTTGAGGATGATTTCGTGCATTCGTGTGAGGACCTATTGGGATGCAAGGTTGAATTTTTTCCATTAACTTACTTAGGTGCTCCGTTAAGCTACAAGAGGATCCCGACGTCTTATTGGAACCAGTTGATAACAAAATTCCAAAATCATCTTTCTAGTTGGAGAGGGCAATGCCTTTCTTATGCCGAAAGAGTAACTCTTATTAAATCGGTCCTCTCATCTATACCGATTTACGTTCTTTCACTCTTCAAGCTGCCAAACACGGTGATCAACAAGCTTACGCAACTTATGCGTAATTTTCTTTGGAGAGGAGAGGTGAACAAATCCAGGTTGTGCAAAGTAAGATGGAGCATGGTTGCTTTGCCCAAACGACTTGGTGGGCTTTACATTAGAGATTTCAAGGTAATTAATGTTAGCCTTCGTTTGAAATTGATTTGGAAGCTTAGATTCGCGGACCCCAATTCGCTATGGTTTAAAGTTTGCGTATGGTTTCCCGTCTTGGAGGGCGTTCGATTTAATTGAGGTTAGGTCCTTGTCTCATCTTTGTAAGGGTATTTTCATGTGTTGTGTGAAGAATAATTCATATTGGAAGTTATTTAAGACAAATATAAAAGTCTGTATAGGGAATGGTGAAGTGTGCTCTTTTTGGAACGATAATTGGACGGTAAATGTTCCCTTGTCTAGCCTATTTCCAGATTTGTATCTTTTGTGCAATTGTAAGCTTTGTAGCGTACATGAGGGCTGCTCGTTTGTGTTCAGTTTAGAGGCTTATTCTAGGCCATTTTGGAAGTGCAGCTTAAGGATCTCGTCGAGGGAGAGGTGCGGCGAGTTAAGGGGATGGATAACCCAAGCTTGTCCTGCTTTATGCGGTGAATTGGACGCTGCTATTGGGATGGGGTAGCAGTTACTTCTGCTGTAGTCCCAAAGAAATGACGCTTTTCTTTGGGTACCCGGTGACCACTCGGTTTACACGGCCAAATCTTTTTGTGGCGTGGTTTATGATGGATCTCTCTCTTCGCTTCCGGATGTTGATTTTTCGGTTTTGTGGAATGTAAAGGTGCTTCCAAAGATCCGGTTTTTTTATTGGTTGCTCTTCCATCGGAAACTCTCAACATGAGTTTTCTATTGAATAGAGGATGTCCCAACATTCTTGATTCGATATGCCCCTTTTGTGTTGAAGATGAAACTTCGGAACATGCCATTTTACATTGTCATGGATGTTCAATGGTTTGGAAAAGTTTGTTCAAGATCTTTGGAATCTCGTTGGTAATGCCTTCCTCCGGATTCGAATTTCCAATGCTTTGGAGAACCTTTTTTCGAAGCGGCCCTAAACGTGAATTCGCTACATCTATTTGGTTCTCATGTGCATGGTTACTTTGGAAGCGTCGGAACAAATTTGTTTTCGATGGTGTAGTTGATTCGGATGATGTCGCTTTATCTTGTATCTATTTTTTATGGTTTGCCTTTAAATGTATTGTCACTAAACACGTGGACTTTAGGATTTCGGATGTCATTATAAATCCGGATCTATTCCTTTCTTGTAATTAACTAGCATGGTATTCTCGTCTTGAGAATATTCTTTATTAATAAATTTTGGCCAAGCCTTGACTCTTGATCGGTAGAGGTGCCAACCTAGTTGGGATGTCTATCTCTTGTGTTGAGGTCTTGGTCTTTTTCTTAAAAAAAAAAAACTTAATTAACATCTTTTAGAAAATGAATTAGATTATCTAAAGAAGTAAATAAATTAGCAACACATGTGCTTAGAACTTAATTAATTAGTTGTACATAATTAAATAGTACACCAAATTAGTGCCAAAGAATTTTGAATTTGTGCAATATTGGTCAATGAATACAATAATGAAAATTAATAATATGATTAATTAATCAAGACTAAAATAAATTGTGTAAGATTTAGGGAAGACAAGTAGTTCGATTGTACATATAAATCAAAACCCAACAAGAAACTTTATTAAAAAATGATTGGATATAATAATCTCAGGTAGGAAAAAAGTAACATAGTATAATAAATGATATTAATTTTTTAGGCACGTCAACTTTTTAGTATATATAATTTTTGTAAAATGATAATTTGCTTATGTTTTTTTGTGTAAAAATGTAATTTTAATTTCTCAAGAAAATGGAACACCAAGATACACATGTATGCTTTGAGATGGGGATGCATTTTAAAGGTTTTAACTTGTTTAAATGTTCAACGAATTTTAATGCAATGTTATTTAATCTATCAAAAACTGAGAGGAAAAGTAATGTTAGAAACTAAATTAGCTTAGAAGAGAACTCAGAGATTTAAAGTTGAGAGGCCTTGGATCTATGCTCTTAATTAAGATATAATACTGCGTTGTCTTATGGATAAGTCAAGCCTGTTTTTTTTATTTTTTTGTGTTTTAACGTTTATTTTTTGCTTAATGCGTATTTTACCCTTTGAACTTGGTCTTAAAAGTCAAATGACCTCCTGAAATTTAAAAAGCACACCGTTACCACCTGAACTTGCAAAAATGCACCGATTTACCATGATTGTCATGTGTCAACTTTTGGTGGAGAGAGAAAAATAACATACTTGAAAAGTCAAACCAACCAGAAGGTGACACCTGACATTTATGGGGTCAATTAGTGTTTGTTTGCAAGTTGAGGGGTAACTAAGTGCTTTTTAAAATTTAAATTGTCATTTGGCTTTTGAAACCAAATTTTGTGGCAAATCATACATTAAGCGTATATTTTTATTTATGTTTTATTACAACCAATCTGTAAATATAAAGATCTATTCTGAGCCGATTTATCAAAAATACCTGTTACTCTTTATGCTTATTGCTCGTGCAATACTACACTTGACCTTACCCTTACTAGAAAAATTTTAATGCATTTGCTTAGTGATACCTCTAGATGAGACACCATTATTAATTAATAATGAATTCCAAATAACTCCTATAAAAATTTCTAACCATACAAAAATTAGTGTTGAATCGCGTAAGTATATAGAAAATCAACAATAATGTAGTGTGTGTATATATATGCATATTCAGAAAACATATTGTATGAGTGCTGTTCCAACTGAATTAAAGTTTATTTAAAGGTACAAACTACAATATTCTAATTTGTCTGCTTTCACCAAATAAAATTGATCTTATCAATTTGGCAATAATATCTCAATTCTCAAATCATTTGTGTCCCAATAACTGGGGTGTTTTTTAGGTCATTTAATTCGCAATAATGTAAAAATTATCAGTCACTTAACAATTATTTAAATTAGCAAAAATTAAAAGAAAAAACACAAGAAATAGGAAAAAGATCTCACAGCATAGATTCATTTGATTGGAAAAAGGGTAGAAAAACATTACATAACTTATCAATTAAAATTAATTAATTGATGCTAAATTAATTGCGATCGTTATTAATTTGAAAGACACTCGATTTATTGGCATCAGTTGCTGTGATTGGTAATTCTTGAGCCATTTCTTTTTCCGTAACTGTTGGGACTTGGCTTGAATAATCCTTGCCTTTGCCCCATACTACAGCATATAGCCCAATTGCAATTATCAATCCTCCAATTATGCTGAAAAAAGTTAGAGATTAATTAGTTAATAAAAAAATTATTTCTTTAATTGAATTAAAAACTTCAAGTTCAAGTTGGAGCTAAAATATGCAAAAATAAATAAACAAATAAATTTTGGCTTACATTATAATGACAATAAATTAAGTAATTACCTCCCGAGATAAATCTTTTCAGCCAAAATAAGTGAGCCAAGAACAGCAACAATGATCATACATAAAGGATTAAATGCTGTCACAAAAACTGGACCTCTTGATTTCATCACTATGCTTTGCACATAATAAGTGATTCCAGAAGTAACAACACCCTGAAATTGTATTTCAATTAATCAATTAATTAGTCAATTAACAATGAATTAATTAGTAAATTAATATTAATTCATTAATTAATCTTACAGTATAAACAGGAGCCAGTAGCCTAGAGTCCCAGCCAACAGCCCAAGCATTAGGGTGGTGCTCCACCGCCAGAGCCACCGCCAAACTCTGAAATGTGCCGGACAAGCATATCAAGGAGGAGAGAGACAGCTCCGCCGGATACTTCTTCAATGTGATTGACTGCATTAACCGCATAATCAATCAGATTATAAATTATGATATGATAACACGATTTTGAAACAATATCCTAATTAATTTAACACGTTTAGTATTATGATAATTATATATATGTATAAGCACGTATAAGTAATGACATTATTATGTGTTACATTTTAATCATGAAGAAACCAAAAACAGAAATTCGATATAACACATGAAGTAACTAAAAAATTTTACGTCGATTAAGTGGCAAAATGTACCTGTAAAACGTAAAATGCGGACCAGGCAACACAACCGAGAAGGATTAACAGAGTGCCGGCAACCCAATGTTTACCGGTAGAGTCAGCAACGGTTTCATATTGAGAATTGGCGGATGTAAACAAATTAATGATAGGACCTTTGTAAAGTGCCATTAAAAGAGCTCCTCCAAATGTAACCATTGTTCCAACTACCTTTGCAATGCTTCTTATCTCCCTTATCCTTATTTGCTCTAACCTGTTCATTTTTCCGACACTTACTTGTTATTAGCGCTAGTTTCACGTATTTTTCCGCAATTATCAAAATATTGACGATTGTTTTCCAAAAATAAATTTCAGAATTTTTATTGAAAAGTCAATTCAGGCTTTTCTTAAATATGATGATGGTACATAAATTATGGTGTTAAAATAACTTTTTTTAGTAATAATTGATTATTAGGTAATCCTACTGATTAAACAACAACCAACTTGATAAGAATGATTAAATGGATTTTGAAAAAACTAGCGACGAATAAATATAAAGTTGTACCGAAGAATGACTGCAATCACAAAGGTGACGGAAGGAACAGCATTCATGATAGCAGAAGTATATGCTGTTGTCGTGTATTGCATTCCCAGGTAGCTAAAACCTTGGTCGAGGACTGGCCTGGATATTTTCAAGTACTTTTATTTATTAATTCTTTCGAAACAAATTTTTTTAATGATTTAAATATGAATAAATAAAGTATAATGAGTAATAAGTATATTAAGTGTATATGGGTTATTCTTACTCTAGAAATCCAAGTGCCATTATTTGTAAGAAAATTGGCAACGTCATCTTTGGCCTTGTTTTCCTGCAATGGAACACAAAATATAATTATCCTTTTGTCGATAAAAAAAAATTAAAAACTCAATTAATTTTGTGACTCAAATTTTTTATAGTATTAAGTTAATTAGTTAAGTTTTTAGAATATATACATGCATGCATGCGTAATGCACACACATACATACATATATGTATGTATGTAATTTGTCTTGTTCTGGCTGAGTATCCCGAACTTCTTATATTTTATTATTTAGACTGATCTTCGTAACGTGAATACGAAACGCTTCTCATGAGGTTGATTAGACATCCCTAATAGAAAACACATTGATCCACAATTGTACTAATTAATTATTTCGAGGATTAATACTACATTCTTTATTGGTTAATATATTTAAAAAGAACAATCGATAGTGTAGCTAAATCATATGTGTAAATAATGTATGTTAGTAAGTGGACAAAATTAACCTTTCAAATAGTAATGCGAAAGGAGCAAGAACAAGTGCGGCGACACCATTGCGATACACAACAAGAACATAGCGATTCATGCCATGGTTAAGAGTAACCATGCTTATTATGTAATTTCCGGCCGAGCCGAATTGCAAGCAAATCATGAGAAGATAAGGTCTCGCCTTGTAGAAGACATCACTTAGCTTTCCACTAAATGTTTGATTTTCCATTTACTCCTTTAATAGTATGTTCAAGAGAAATTTATAAGAAAAAAATGGAAATGTATGTGAATGAGATTCTAAGGAGCAAAAATGTCCTTCTTATAAGCATCAAAAGCTGGAATTTTCAAGAATTTTAAAACATTAACTAAAACCCACTCAAGAATATTTTTATTTGTTAGATACTAATGCTTGCTTATTTGGTGATCATTTACGAAAATATGACTATTACTATAGCTTATATTTATATAATACTTAATAAAATTGCATATCCATGCATGGATTGTGTGGAAAGTAATTAAAGTATTTGCTTAATCTTTACTTTAATAAGTTATATAACTCTCACATGTTATAATTTATTTCTTACACGCTTAGCTTAGCTGGTACATTTGTATCTGAAACAACTAAATCAGCTATTGAATAACCATAAACCAAACGTGTTTTTACTACTTGATGCTAAAAAGAGAAAAGAACGTGGTTAAAAGTTTCTTAAAGGGATACTTTGTGTTGAAGCTTATTCTGATTTTGAAGCTCATTGCTTTGATGCATATACACAGAATAAATTTTTTACAGAATCCATATATAGTCCCCATATATACTTAAAAAAATCAATTTTTAATTGTCATCACATTAAATATTTTTGTTTTGTAAATATATTATAATATAGTACCAGGATTGCTCTAAATTATAGTATAATACATTAAAAAAATTTATGTATAGTTATATATAATAGTCATTTATATAAGAATATGAATTTAGAAACAGATCTGATCATGTAATAAAATTATAAATAATATTGAGAAAAAAAATGTGAAGATATTATTTTAGAATTATAAATAAGCATAGAAAGATATTATTCTAGAATAATTGTAAGAAATGGGAATGGAAATAATGGTATCGTATTTGGATTCCAATTGAAGATGATGGAATCCAACTTCTGCAAATGGGATTCTTTCTATGGCAAACATAACTAAACCCGTCCTATGGGAACGCATTTATTTATTATATTCTTATTTGTTAACTATTCTTTAATCTTTAGTTTATTAATCTAATTACTGTACTGGCAATTATTAGCTGCCTATCAATTGAGTTTTTAATTCAAAAAAACATATGGAGGTAACTAATCCTTCTTCTTGTCAATGTTTATCCATTCGATGTATTGTAATATATAAAAATTTAGATCAATTATAACCACATATATTTAACTTAATATTAAGGAGATGGTCACAGTATAGAAAAATATAAACATACCACAAATTTGGCGACGGAAATTTGGTTGTTAATCGTAAATTTTCAATGCTAATTGGCTTTAAAGTATAATTGTCACATCCAGATTTTTTTAATTGTTGAGCTAATAGTTACGAAAAATTGATACATGCCAACTAGGTTAACACCCTCCATGAGATTCAAAGATTAAAAGACTGGAAATGACAAGAGTCCAGAAAAAGATCCTTACCAGATCATACAAAGAAAGTTCGATGGATTAATATATTTGATAAATTGCAACAGAAAGAATGCTTCCTAATTCTCAAAACCGAAACAGTATAAGAAAGAAAGAAAAAACAATAAATCTTTTGTTTGATATTTAATTGCAAAAATAAGATAGATTTCCTTAATTCACTGTTGAATCGTTAATCACAGTGAAGCAATTAATTAGATACCGATTTCAAATATTCTGTCCTTGCTTCATCAAAATTTAACTCATAAATTACTAGTGTGTATGATCAGATTCTGGTCGGTGGATCTTTTTCTTAGAAAACAGAATCAATTCAATTAGAAACTTAGAATATAAGACACATTACTATGTAACTAATGCAACAATGAGTTGTAAATTACTAATTTTTAAACACGATTGTGTTTTTTTTTAATATGTGGTCTATAACTCATTACTGTCCATGATTCCCTGGACTGGACAAAGAGAATTTTTTCATACAATGTACGATGGAAATCCCGTTACAAAATTCGTTTGTAAATGTTCACGATGAAAAGTTCCGTCGGTAAATTGATTATGTAGTTCAAAGGAGGTTTAGCAATGAGAATTGTGTTTTAGAAATAAAGAGGTGATTAAGATTAGTTTTTGTTTTTCAAAAAAAAAAAAGAAGATTTGTTTTTCAATTCCTTCCATGTATTTTAATTTTTCTGTAGTTTAAATTATTTTAGCTGTAATATTATATGAACTCCATTTGTGCTGTTTTTAAAATAATAAGAAAACTCATAAGATTTGGATAATTATGAGACCTGCCAAAATTGCATGCTGAGATTAGTCCACGTCTGATGCCCCAAGTGATGAAACCCATTTCTATTGGCTGCCACATTAAGTGGGAGTTTGGTTTCTCATTTTCTTTAATTATTATCGATCATTATTGTTTTTGTTGTTATAATATATCACATTAAATTAACATTAACAAAATGTACACTCAAATCTTATAAAAAAATTATTATTATTTCACAGGAAGGAAACAAATTGGCCCAACTTCAATATGGATATTGATTTCCAAGACAAGGGAGGATTAGAGTAAAACTTTCGATGGTGATTTTTCATTTGTAAATAGGTATGGAAAAATCACTTTTATGGTGTTGGGTTGAGCGAAATATATAGGTGAATGGTGGTGACGTGGCATGAATGTCATGTCCAGATAGCCCTTGATTTCCAGAATTTATGATAAGTTAGTTATGCCTCTTACACTTATATTTTCATTTGTTTTGACTCCTTCAAAATATCATTTAATTAAAAGAAGAATAGGTTTACCTGTTTGCATATTATTGTTAATAAATACTTTTAGATGTTTCATGTAAAAAATTAATCATCCAAAAAAAGTTACCATGGGCAATATATAATGAACATAAACACAACAAACATTAAAACTTAAATTAAATCAAGCAAAATGCCCTGACCCCCGAAGCTCGTACTTTATATAAAAAATGAAACGCTTCAAGTAAACTTGATAATTCACTTTTAAGCTTTTAGAGCACCTTTAGTAGCTTGTCGATTTCAAGTTTAGGTGTAATGTGGAATAGAAGTTACTTTTGATGATGTGACAATAGTTTTAAAAATAAACAATGTCTATTCTATTTTAAAGTGTATTTATCGTAGACAATGATTATTTGATTATCTAGATGTAGACAACCAAATAGATATTTGTCTACAATTAATGATGACACATAGATGTCACATCATATAAGGAAGATGAATTCTCAAATTGATTGTCTATTCCTTCCTATGTGTCAAGATAATTTGTGAAATGAACAAACTTTCTTATGTGTCAAGACAATTTGTGGAATAGACAATAGATGCTCTTACATTTCGTGTAACCAAATCTTCAACAATGAAGAAGTAAAATTGGTTTCTTCCTCTTTTGTGCTTCCCCTCTTGTTTTCATTTGTATTTTAAAATCCAAAATTTATTGAAACATAACTTTCTGATATATATTCATACTGGTATTTAATCAATTTTTTTTTTCAGATTAAGATTCTTTAATGTAACTTTAGAATAAAGTATGGGAGAGATAGAGTGAGTAGAAGTGGAAGAAAAAAATATTTTAAAAAATATGTATTGATAGACCTCCAAACTTGAATTGATGGACTAAATTTATTAAATTTACTTTAAATTTGTTTTCCAAATTTAAAAATCTAAATCCTTTTCTTTCATAATTTATAGTCTAACTTTGGATATTGTTGTTGTGCGCTCTCATATTTTCTTGTTAATTTTTAATGTTGTATTGACCAGAAGAAGTCAACGAAATTCCATATAGTGTAACTATCTATTTATATCGTCCAATTTTTTAAAAATAATAAGAAATGGAGTTACTGTTTCTGCTGACTGTAAAAAAACAGCAATTGGGTTTAATTCTGATAATAATAATAATAATGTAAGGCATATATAGTTGCTTCCCATTCAGCATGCATGACGCAGACTGCATTTTCAATATTATTCCATTTTTATATTATTATCTCACTATGCAAAATTTGGATATCTTGCTTTTCCTATTTCATTATTTTTAATTAATGATATTATAGTTAATCAATGTAATTGATATGTGGTTGACAAATTTTAGGAATTAGGATTAGTGCAACCAGCATTTTTCTCTCAAACTTTTATCCTCTCTGACACAGCCATTCATTATTCATATTACATAGGATAAGTTTAAAAATACACTTATTTCAAATTCTAGATTGCTCGAAATAAAATTGATAATGTATCAAATTTTAAATTAAAGTTACGAGTAATATGAAAACAATATATGCATTTCTGTTATACCGATCAACAATGATTTTGATATAATTTATTAAAAATAGTGTTGTGGAGGATAGTCACATATAATCAGGGATGGTAACGGGTCGGATCCGGACAGGGTCAAGCTTAGATCCTGTCTGATTCGCTTGAATATATCGGACCCGGATCCGTCGAATCCATAATTTTAGAATCCAGATCCAGATCCCACGGATCCGGGTCCATAAACGGGTCCATGTAATTAACATCAAATTCTTAGTTTCAGTTTTCATACTTGTACATTTCACCCTATTTTAAATAGTTTACATGCTCATTTAATTATGTTCATGCAATTGGATTTGCGTGGATCTCAAATAATATTAATTATCCAATATTTTCTTGGTAAATAATAAATAAAAAAGTACAACTTATCTTTAATTACGGATCTGGGTCCGGATTCGGGTTTCATTGTAAAATCCGGACCCAGATCCATATCCGTTTTCCTGAAACCAGATCTGACGGATCCATAAAATTAAGATCCAAACCTTAAAAAAGATCCGAATTCACTGATCCGGATCTGATCCAGAATCCGTTACCATCCCTACATATATAACCGGTTCAAACCAAAAACGGTGACTTGGCGATACCTATGTATTGTCAGAATACCTATATATTGCCGGATGATTTTTTTGTATATATAATTAAATACTATTTTAAATATAAATATTATCGTACAACCCTGAAAATACTATGATTTTTTTTGAGAAAATGATAGGAGAGTAAAAAAATATGAAGTTATTTAATAACAATGTAGTATTGAATGTAAAATTATATCCAAATTAATATTTTAAAGAAATTATCAATCTCAAAAAATTACCGCTGGTAGTGGTTTCATCACGAATTTCAAATAGTTCATTAAAGTGCATACTCTAGTACAAAGACATATCTGTTTATGTAAAAAAATTTAGAGTTCAAATTATTAGATATTTTTTTATAAAATATATATGAAAAATTAATCACAAAGCAATAGTTTGTGGCTATCACATACTTTAAAAAAAAATAATGAAACGTGAGGTTGTAAGTTTGGTCCTTACCATTTGAAAAATTAGCAAGAATCGTCTCTTGTTTCTCACATTTTTTTTAAGGAAAATACTAACAGCCCCAATTTTTTTTAATAGCACATAATATCATATGAAACAAAATTATTTCAATTTTGTAAAAGATAAAATAAATTATCATCTTGGGTGTACAATGATAACAAAAAAAATCAACATTCCATCGAAACCAAACACGAACTCTAATCTGTAACCTCTAGAAAAATAACTTCAATATCAAATGTTTTCTTAAAAAAAAAGATATTTCATTAGTCAAAATATATTTTTTTCGTGAATGATCTCACAATCCATGCACTAAAATCAATAATGTACGCTTTAAAGCCTAGCATGCATGATTAGGAAAATAGTCATATTTAAATAAGTGCATGGAGCAAGCATACAAACACTAATATTTATCATTAAAACACACAATAAGAATGACATAAATAATTATTTATTACTCGTATCTTTTTATAGTGCTTTTGATTAGCACTCATCATGATTATTAAAGCATTCTCAATTGAAATATGAACAAATTATTGATGCTTCTTTCAAAATTATTGAATCAAAGCATATGAATTGAGACCTGTGAATTGAATAATAAAATTTATCAATATCAACAAAATAAAATGCTCACAGATACTGTTTAAGTGATTAAAGAGAGACTAATTAATGTCTCCGTCTTAAAAAGAAGCACAAAAGTAGTCTAAAGTTGGTCTTTCTTCAAATTTTATTATTGATTAGGTATTTATATGGATATCCATAACTTTTTATTAAAAATGAAAGATCTTGATGCATTATATAAAAGCAAAATAAAAAGGGTTTCTTACTAGGTTTTTTTTGTTCTTGAATGGAAATAAAAGTTGATCTTAGTTTTCATTCTTGACTGGAAATAAAAGAAAAAAACGTAAGGGGTTTTTTGGGTATTTGAATTTTATAGAAATTAATATGCATATGTTTAATACATTCACACTCCATCGAAATTGTTTAAAATCGAATCTTGTCATCCTAAATTTTCAAATTTGTCAAATACTCCCATGAACTTGTTTAAAATGCATCAGTTTACCTCCCCTCAATGTCACGTGTCAGCTGGTTGGAGAGAAAAAAATCAAAAAAATGACGTCTTTAAAAAATTGAACCAATCAGAACCTGATACGTGATAATGAGGGGGTAAAGTAATTCGTTTTAAACAAATATAGTGAGTTATCTGTCACATTTCAAAATTCAAGGTATCAAGAACCTTTTTTAAACAAACTCGAGGGTGTGGATGCATTAAACCTATGTATAATGGTGATTAAAGTAAAATTAAAAGAGCTATTTTCGCTCTCGAGCGGAATTAGAAGAAAAAAATGAGAGGGTTTTCTAGATTTTTTGTTGTTAAATGGAAAAATAAACATAAGCAAAATGTTTTTTCTTTCGGTTTTTTTGTTCTCAATGTAACATAATAAATAAAAAACAAGGGGTTTCTTTCCGGATAGGTCTATAATACATGACATGTATTGTAATGTTTTGCAATCTTATCTAAAATATATTTAAGAAGTCAAGTTATTAACTTTATAATTGTTAAAAGTAAAGGAAAAAATCTCTTTATCATCCTTAATAAATTAGTGATGTTTTCTTACCTAAATTACATTCTTTTTATTATTTCCAATTTTTAAATTAATTCTTACTATAATTAATAAATTGTATGTTTCTCGTAAATATTTTTTTCCAATTTAATTATAATTGAAAAAAATAATTTTTTTAATAATATTATATGAATTAATAAAAAATTTTATTTGAATTAATTATTATGTTTAACTTCTTCAATAATTTGAAATTAGTATAAGTACACTATACCCATCCCCAATTTATAATAAGTATCATTGGAAAATTCAAATTTAAAAACAGCTTGTACAATAATAAATAATATGAAAAAAATAGTAATTAATTTGAAAAAAAGGAGGTGAACTCGATTTTTTTACGACCATCCTTATTAGAATTATAATTTGAGAAGTTCTAATAATTTTATTTTATCGTAGAAGTTAAAATTAATAATTAATTGAAATAAAAATTTAATTGATTTATATAGTATTATTAAAAAAGTTTGAACAATAATAATTAATTTGAAAATTAAATAATAATTAATTCGAAAAAAATGAGGTGAATTCAGTTTTTTTATCAATAATCATTATTATAAATTGGAGAATTCTAACAACTCATTTTATTACAAAAGTTAAACATAATAATCAATTCAAATAAAAATTACATTGATTTATATAATATTATTTAAAAACAGTTTGTACAATAATAATTAAATCAAAATATATTTTACCAAGAACATACTTATAAATTAATTAAAGTAAGACTTAAATTGAAAAAAAGTAAAAATAATTGAAAATAATGTTATTTAGGTAAGAAAATATTATTGAATAAGTTAACTTATCAATAATATAAATTTTTAATTGTTAAGTAAAGGTAGGAAATTCTTCTTATGCTCCCTAATTCAATAATAATTTCTTCCCTAAATTGTAATATTTTTTATTATTTTTAATTTTCCGATTTAACTCTTACTTTAATTAATCAATAAGAATGTTCTTGGTAAAATATTGATTTAGTTATTATTGTAAAAGTTGTTTTTAAATAATATTATATAAATCAATGTAATTTTTATTTGAATTAATTGTTATGTTTAACTTTTGCAATAAAATAAGTTGTTAGAATTCCCCATTTTATGATAAGGATCATTGATAAAAAAAACCGAATTTACCTCATTATTTTTCAAATTAATTATTATTTAATTTTTAAATTAATTATTATTGTTCAAATTTTTTTAATAATACTAAATATATCAATTAAATTTTTATTTCAATTAATTATTGATTTTAACTTCAACAATAAAATGAAATTATTAAACTCCTCGAATTATAATTATAATAAGGATGGTTGATAAAAAAATAGTTAACCTCATTAATTAAAAAATATTTATTTTCATATTATTTATTTTACAAACTGTTTTTTTAATTCGATTATTTCAACGATCCTTATTATAAATTTGGATGAGTATGATATAATTATAACAATTTCAAATTATTGTAGAAGTTAAACATAACAATTAATTCACATAAAATTTTTTATTGTTTCATATAATATTATTAAAAAATTAGTTTGTTCAATAATAGGAAAAAAATATTTCCACAAACATAATATTTTATTAATTTAAAGTAAGAATTAATTTAAAAATAAGAAAGAATAAAAAAGAATGTAATTTAGGTAAGAAAATATCAATAATTTGGTAAGGAAGATGAAGAGATTTTTTTTCCACTTTTAACAATTATAAAGTTAATAACTTGACTTCTTAAATACATTTTAGATATGATTACGGTACATAGCAGTATATGCCATATACCGTAGACTCATCCTTTTTCCCGGGTTTTTATTCGTGAATGGAAATAAAAGTGAACCACCTAAAAGTTGCATAGAATTTAAATATTAATGTAAAAACAATAGACTTTATTATATCTAAGTAGAGATATATAACTAATAATTGAAATAATTTTTAAAAAAATTTGCTTGCTTGTACCATAATCCCACGGCAATAGCAAAGCTTTAGATTTAAAAACTGCAAATTGCTATTCTCAATTGCTTTAACACAAATATCTTTCAAAATGTAGTCAAATTTGATTGAGAAAGCTCTTAGGAACCATGATTACCCTATAATTTTTTCACTTGAAATTATAGTTTTCTTTGATTAGGAATTGTACAATTCTAAAGAAATGGGAGAATAAAAGACAATCCAGATTGAGACAACTTGAATTTTCAATGAATTACTGAATCTATCTCATGTTTGCCATTTTTTAACAAAAATAAAATCCAATCAAATGTAATTAGCGATAAACAAAATTTGCAAGAAATCTGTAGCTTTATTTGGGCACAGTTTTCTGTATGGGAAACTAAAAATAGTGACCAATTGATAATAGGTGTTTTGTTGTGTTGGTCATTGAAGAAAGGTATATGTATTTGCTTAAACAGGGAATTTGAAATTTGATCATCTTAAGAAATGATTTAACTTAAAATGTTAAAAGATAATTTTGCTTTACTATGATATGAAACCCAAAGATATTTTCAAAAACAAAAGGCCATTAGTCAATTCAATTTATGAACTTTTGATTGCTATACAAAAGGCTTAAAGGACAAAACAAATTGGAAGGAAAGAGCTTTTTGCTTTTCATTCCATTTTCATGAACATAGTTTTGTTTATCACAGAAGAATGCTACCTAAAATGCAAAAGTTTAATACAACGAAAAATAAAAAGGAATTTCGATATCATACGTATCAAGCACAGTTTCTCATAATTCCAGATTCAAAAAATATGTTAATAAAAAACGGTTGCATTTTTTCACTGAGTTAACGAAACTAAGATATAATCATCCTGATTATAAATAGGCGATAGCTAACACCGAATTACAGTGTCAACAACGTTAAAATCTTGATTCATCATTGCTAAGTATTGTATGGCTGGCTATTCTGGTCAAATGCACAACTATTCCTAAAACGTAAGCATTTAAGTGGATAAGGGTCCTATAGCAACACTACGTAGTGGGAAACATCATTTTACAATGATAAGACATCCTCTATCGCCATCGATCTATTTGTTTCTCGGTATCGAAAGCTTGTATTGACTACTTGGAGATGTGGCTAACCGGGGCCAACGATGCACAAAGCATGAGGAGTTACGAGTTTCGACTATCAAGTGGTGTTATTGTGACCATTGCTTTCATGGACAAGTCGTAATGCAAAAAAGAAAAGCATATCATCAAATGCATGTTTTACATTCCAGCAGCTTTATTTCGAAAGCGGCAAAGTTTTCGGATAACAAGTTTGACAGGACTTTCTTTAAGGGGCCACGGACTTTAAGAGAAGTGCCGTAGCTGATGGGGAACTGAGAGATAGAGAACTGTTTGTCCAAGTTTAGAAAAAAAACATGATGTTTATGCAAATGGGGCCAATTAAAATACTTTGGTAAAAGAAGAAAGTGAATTGCATAAGAAAGTGGTATGAGACTGAAGTTGTGATGTCTAGAGGTCTCGGGTTGGAATCACATTCGGGGTGGATTGTAGATTTTTCTTGCCATTTAATGGGTCAATTTGGTTGTGCTTTCCCCAGCTGCTTTTCTGAAAAAGCTCCATTTTCAAGCTTTTCCTATGAGCAACAGAGTTAGATTTTGGAAAAAAAACAAGTCAGACAGTTCCTAATTAAATAATATGAAAGATCAATACGTGTTGTTCAAAGCCAAGATATGTAGTTCTGTAGAAAGTTTTTTTAGAGCAATTTATTAGGACAATAACTTGAAAAGCAATACCGAACATGTCCAATGTAAGTCCAAATGAGGTAAAATAATTTTTAAAAGTATTTCATTCAGGTAAAAGAATTGCTAAGTTTAGCTAGTGCGAGTCATAGGACGATCTCCACCACTTGTACCTGTGAGCTGTCTCAACTTGGCAAAAGATCATCTAAGAAGCAAATCTGTACGTGTGAACCGTCTCATTCTACAAACTTTGTATTACATAAAATCCTGTTTTATGCATGGTATACACGTAAATGCGTGCATAATTCACGTATGTAAAAGCTAATAAGGAAATCAGGATTCAGGAATATTTATCATCAACGGATGTTTTTCAAATATTTCATCAGGCGAAAATGGATCACCTAGCCCCTTTTAGTGTCTGGTTTTCTGTTACTGTACAGTTTCTTTGGCTTGAAGTACCTAATTATGTTGGAAAGAACAATACACTAATTACCTATTTTTCATAAGCATTTATAAATATCTTTGTTTTATCGAATCCTTGAGTAAAAAATGAATTTTCAGTATTTTATAATCTTTGAAAACCAGTAATACTTCTCTACTCAAGTTGGATGGAAATAAAACTAGATTGTTTTCTTGAATCAAAATGAAGGGTTCTAAACTATTTCTTCATCTATTATGATTGGGCAATTCAATCTGTATGGTACAATAGTTAACATGAAATTCACAAGATCTAAATCAGCTTTTTCTTCTGGAAAAATGTCTTTAAGTGCCAAATCTGCAAAGTCGAAACCAGGATACAAACCCCGAGGGACATGACACTAAACCATGCTACTCTTGCATTTGTTTTTTCACTCACTTCCCTCATCGCTGCTTCCCTGAAAGGCGAAAAAATTGTTACATCTCGCTAATTCAACAGCATATTATTTCAGCATCTCTGGAGTTGTAATACTACATCAGTTCATAAACTAAACACATTTTAACATTAAAATATAGTACAGGGACTATCTAGTGTGTAAAGTCGGAAAAATGTCAACTCATCTACTTTCATGGACCGAATTGACAGTTTGTAATAAAAAACTGGTGATAGTTTTCTGCTAGATTACTGATGTATCATGTATTGTCCTAACAGACATTAACATTTGACATGTACCTCAAGTTCAAATTTAGTTAAGCCAGGTAATTCTGAAATGTCAAGTATCAACGCTTTTTGGAATATCATGTCAACTACTTGGAGAGAAACGAGCCGGATTTATACGATTCAGTTTAAGAAAACACGGAAATCGAAATACAATAAAAACACAAAGCAAAAATGCGCGAAAAATTCCTTTAAAGGATGCAATTTGAAAAGGAACAACAGAGACCTGTCTTTGAGATAGATCAGATTATCGTGAATGGCTTGAACAGCGCCTTCAAGTCTCTTTAGATCAAGTTCAACACCCTACATGTGGTTACAGATACAATAAAATCAGTTAAAATTTCACAAAAATCGTTCAAATAGCATTCTAGAGTGCGAGAGTTCAGAGTAGTACAAAGTAGAGGTAAGGGTACAAATGAAGAACTTACCTCAATTTTTTCTTTCCTTGCTACTGATTCCCAATCCTTTGCAGCAATACCAATTCTCCAATCAAGGTTCAAAGTTACATTTTCGTGTTGTTTTATACTAGGATCTAGCCAGAAACATGCCAAGTAGTTACCAGCCTCTGACGTTGTAAATGCGAACCGGCCAGTCGTTACATTCTCAACATGGTGAAGATTGTTCCCGTATGGCGATGTTACCTAGCACAAAAACCAAGAAAATTTTGCATAAGTTACATCCCAAGTCCAAACTTATCAAACTTCCCTTTACAACATGTGAAATGGAGAAATTTGTTATAGTGAACCATCAGCACAAAAGTAGGCAGACATGCAAAAGACACAACATGTATGTACAATCACTTAGTTTCTTTTTCAAGGAAGTTAAATTCGCGCACAAGAGATCACATATTGATCAAGCTTTCATAATGGTTATGGATATTCATTTGACCAAAAACTCCACTTAAAACCTTCATTTTCTTAAGCATAAGAATGCATATGCCAAAGACGACAACAGCACAGCTTTATTCCATCTTTAACAGTTAGGCGTTTTGGAACACCTATTAGCAAACTCCTTTGAAGTCCAGATAAACACTGAATCATGAAGTGGTAGCATTAAAACTTCATTCCACGACTTGCATTATATTGCAAAGGTTTAGAAGAACTATTACATATGAAGAAAAAGGATCCTGGTTCAGTCATTGTTTTTCAACTTTTCACATATATGCTGCTAAACACTTGAAAAGCATTAAAACACCACCATAATGTCTTATGTCACTACAAATATATGTAACTGGAGAGAATATGAAAGGCATCAGAAGGTAATAACTAGTAAGAAATTCAACTTAAAATCACTTCGAGGTAAAGAATAATCTAACTAACAGATGGAGACAAGAAAATCAACCCATTTATACTTTTTTAAATAATTGATTTGACCTTGGAGATATCTGGAGTTTAATCCGGATCCCCAAAAAATATTAGAGCCCCTCTCCTGATTCATATAACAATGAATAGAAATAAATAATTCCTACTAGATTACATGAGAATAAAATGATTCTTAGACAACAAGGAAGCAGAGTTATATCAAGAATTCTATTACATATTCTGAATCCTGTAGAAGAGGATTCTCTACGTAGTAAACATTAGTGAATACTGATAGTTCTGTACCGCATTAGAATTTTGAGGAACTGTTATTTGAAAGATGCAATTTACTATGTGATGGAAAAAGTTACCAATTGATTTCTGGCAATCAATTACATCACATTTGGCCATTGTCATACCACAAAAATTCTTCCATATTTCTCGATTTTGTTTCATCAAACTCATCACTCAGAACTATCCTAGCAAAAAATATGGAATAATGGAATCATCTACAGCCATAAACTCTTCCATTAAACGATTTTCAAACAAAATCCCAACTTCCTTAGACCAAATCAACATCATTGATTCCAGCATAATATTAATCACTGACGGATCCTTATTCCTAAGCATGATATGCCACAGTTGAGCCAAAATGATATTCCCAAAAAATAATCGAAATACCAAATTACCTTAGCAGAGATAGTTGGTGCATGTTCAAACTGAGTTTCGTAGATAACAAAGTAATCCGCCAAAACGACGACGTTATTGTGGATCTCCTCCGATATACACTTAGTCCCGGCAGTCGGAATTGTTAACCATATAGCTTCAGCTACAGGGATCAGATTAAGCTCATTAAAAATTGAGCAACAAATTAGAAGAATTAGCGACGACACAGCTTCTCGAGGGCCTGAGTCAAAGTCCTTCGCCATTTATGAATAGGATAGATCTTGAGCTGCTTTCTTCTTCGCACTGTTTCTTCCTCTTTTGTTTATCTTTGAAGTCCGTTTGAAACTTTGAATTGTATTGGCAGTAAAATGATAGGCGGCGCGTGGAATTCGGGCACGATTTGGCGGTAGATGACGAGGCTTTGACAATCAGTCTAATCGTGTTTGAGTTATTTTGTCCACCTAAGACAATGCTTGTGAACGAGATTGCGATTCCTACGCGCATGTTACTGCACGTGAATAGAAAGCGAGAAAAGGAAAAGGTTATTTACTTTGTTTTTTCACCGTTTTAATTTGACTTTATACATTTTCACTTTTCAGTCTGTTACGTATAGTTAAACAATAGTTTTTGTGATGTTTGTCATATTCATGAATATTTATTTTTTTATTCTTCTATATCAAATAACAGTTTTAATTGTGATGTTTGTCATATTCATGAATATTTATTTTTTTATTCTTCTATATCAAATAACAGTTTTAATCAAATGTTTATAACTGTTTTTTTATTATTTTAAAAATAAAAAAATGATTAATAATGATAAGGATTCACTAAATTGGGAATTTAAATCATCTATCTACGTTATTCTATTCTCAACCCCGTCTCCTACTTAATGTTTATCATTTGTGCATGAATTATAAATGTGGTAATGGAAAAATTACTTTAAAATTGTAAGTAACTGAAAAAGGATAAAAAATTGGAAACGTGTTAAAGATTGAATGGAAAACATAATTGGGGTAGAGTAGTGGGGACAAAGTACTTGAACCCTAAATTGGTAAAATTGCATATTTTGATCAATTTCAATCATTAACTGAATTTTGATGGTTGAAATTTTCCTTAAAACTCAATTAATAATTTAGTTTGATCAAAATTAACAAAACTTTACAAGAATCCAAATTTAATCAGCAATAGTTAAGCTATCTTATGCACAAATGGGCCTTTATCAATCAATTAAATCGGTAATTGATGGAAATAAAAAATGAATAGAGACAAGAATTGTGGAGAGACAAAATCTGCTTGATCCAGAAAGCAAGATGTTGATGAGAAGAATTTAGAGCAAAAAACCATCCAACCAATCTACGTACTGTTCAAATAAATAGCAATAATATATAAATTATGGGACTAAACTGAAACAATCTTAGCTTTTCCGCCAAAATCCGTAAATTGTCGGCATTTAGTGTCATTCAACAAATTCAAGATAACACTTTTAATTTGGAATAACCAACCTTGGACCTCTCGCCTTGATTCTTTTTCCTAGTTAAGTCACATATATTTGTTAGATATAAGACCATGCTAAAACGTTTTCAACCAGTTGGTGAATAAAAAAAACTCGTGCACATCAGATTCATTAAAAGCACAATGTTTATTTTACATAACAAAAACCTAGTTTATTTTTATATGATGAAATTGTAGAAAAAAAATAATTACTTTTAGTTGAATTGAGAATGTTTGCGGACAAAGCATGTCGTACACGTTGAAAATCTGGATTTTGAACTGTTATAAGGCTAGTTTGAATTTAATTTCTCAATATGATATATTCATTAGTAGTATATGTATTGAATGGGTATAACTAAAAATCAATTCATGTCCCCAGCGAAGGCGAAACTCTTCGGATAGCCTTTTCTCTAAAATTAATTAATTATATCATTCATGCATCAATAGTACGCTAGCCATTACAACGTGGATATGGTGGTTGTAAAAGATAATCTTTTCTAACAAAAAAAAATGTAACAATAATGTAAAAGGGAACCCAATTTCCTGGAAGTTTCATTTTATGAAATCTCAAACTGTTATCAGAAACAGAGGGAAAAATGAAAAAAAAAAATTAAAAGAAAAGAAAAGAAAGGAAAGGAAATAAAGCTTACCTACATGAGATATTGCCTCTTCATCTAACAACATTGATAAAATCAGAGCTTCACTGCACCTTCCAAATAATATTAGTTTTAATATTAATCCAACCCAAACCATACCATACTCCTATTTTTCATTCCTTAAATTTAATTAAATAATATTTCAAATAATTAAAAATCTAATATCATGCCCATATGGGCCTTTTGGCCTCTAGCCACTACCCCATTTTGTACCTACCGAAACCCCAAGTACAAATTTACTCATGATTGTACTCTCTCTCAATGCAGAGTGAAATTTATTTTGTACATTAATTGGATTTTGGAATTACCAACCGAAACGAATCCATTAGAAATAAAAGAGTTGTTAATTGAAGTGTGTAAACTAACTTATTTCCTAAAGTAACAATTGAAGTTTTACCATTGAGAAAAATTCTGACAAAATAACTGCATATG
The DNA here is from genome assembly GCA_949673415.1 of Euphorbia schlechtendalii. Classification (NCBI taxonomy): domain Eukaryota; kingdom Viridiplantae; phylum Streptophyta; class Magnoliopsida; order Malpighiales; family Euphorbiaceae; genus Euphorbia; species Euphorbia schlechtendalii. The sequence goes on from CATIWQ010441409.1 coordinate 28,689, forward strand.
ATATTAATCAGGTAAAAGGTCCAATCTTAAGGACATAGAGACCTCACTCGACCAAGTTGAATGGAACTTATCAGTTGGGTGGAGCTACGTATTTTTGTACAGAAACTTGATCAAGTTGAATGTCTAACTAACTAGTTTGGACATATTTGTATTTAGAGTAACAAATAATCATGGTAGAATAAATTGAATAATCTTATTCATATTACATAATTTGTAAGATGGTGTTTAACAACATCTGAAAATTGAAATACACTATTAGAAAAATTAGAAAAATAAAACGGGATGTTGAACTTATAAAAGTCCATTTTTCAATTTTAACTTGACCAAAATGTACAAGTTACATGTATTGTGCAAAAAAAACCAACTTTAGAGAGTAACATGCATTATGCAAGTGAAACCTAATGCACCACTACGATCAACTTTTCACATTTTGCCTTACTATCTCATGAACTTTAAAAAAACTTCGTAGCTCACTCAATTTGTCAAAGTATATTACTTCATCCGTAAATATCATGTGTCACATATTAGTTAGATAAACAAAATAAAAGAATGTTACATTTGAAAAATCAAATCAACCTTAAATCTTACATTATTACATGTAAATTCGTGACATTGATAGGTAAAATATTAAAAGGTGCAGGAATTTTTCAAATTTGGAATGGAGGAAAAAATATATGTTTAGACGCATTATATATGATGAATGCAATGGCACGTAGGTTTCGTCTTGGATATGAGTGAGGTACGGAAAGATTATGGGTACGGTGTGCCAGCCATACAATATTTGAAAGTACAAGTATATGCACATCTGTAATATTACAATAATATCTTTGATTATTGTTTTTGTTCTCGTAATAAATATAGTGGTGATAGGGTATGTTTAGATATGTAATTGAAGCATGCATGCATCTACAATTATGGAACCGGGGTCTCCTACGGGAACAAATGCATCAACAACCTTTTTATTGTGGGTTCAGAAAATGAGATATCACTCTCAATTTTCAAAATAATTTATTACCCTTCGTAACTTGGTAAAAAGGATTAGTTACTTCTCTTAACTTGGTAAAAATACATCAGTCTCCCCCTCAATGTCACGTGTCAACTTCTGGTTGGAGAGAGAGAAATCAGAAAAATGACATTTTTGAAAAGTCAAACTAACCAAGTCTGACACGTGTAGACTTGTTATCGGGCCGGGCGCGGCCAGACCCGACCCGAGCCCGCTTCAATGGGCCGGGCTTGGACATTTATTTTTTTCAAAAACCCAGCCCAAGCCCGAGCCTGTCAAAGCTCGAATTTTTATGGGTCGGGCTTGGTTTTCATATAAATATCCAAGCCCGACCTGATGAATAATTTTATTTATTTTATTATACATTTATACATTAAATTTATAACTATTTTAAAATTTTATATTTTATACTGTTAAATTTATATACTTGATTGTAATAAATTTTACCAAATATTAAAGATTTTAAATAAACAATGCAATTATGTTTAAAATTTAAATATATTTTGATTTATTTTATATTTTTCTATTTAATTTAATAAAAAAATTTATAACAAAAAAAATATTCGCGGGCCCGAGCCGGGCTTGGGAATTACCTTGTAAACCCGGCTCGAGCCCGAAATTCTAAAGTATGGGCTTGGGTTAATATTTTTATAAAAAAGCTCGCCAAGCACGGCCCACCCCGATGAACAGGTCTAGACACATGACATTGGAGGGGCTAACTGGTGCATTTTTGCCAAGTTAAGGGGGTAATTGGTCATTTTTACCAAATTAAGGGAGAGATTGATCTTTTTGAAAATTGAGGGTGACATCCAATTTTCTGAGTCAACTTTAAGTGAGTGTTGCTATATTAGGCCCGTCTATAATGATAAGTGCATCACTCCCATTCATTTTTTCTCATTTTGATTTATTATCTTGTAAACTTTGAAAAAATCTTGGTAGCTATTTCACAAATTTAGAAAAATTCACCAATTTTCCTTTTGAACATCAAGTTAAGGAAATTTACGAAGACATTTTAAAAGTTCATGTAGATAGTATGTGAAATATGACAAGTTTGGAGAGTTGGTGATGCATTATTGTAAGAGTTTTTTTACCTAAAAAAAATCTATTTTTATCTGCACTATTACATTATATCAAACTTACATAAGATAACGTGTTTAGTTATTTGAGTTGAGTTCAATATAAGCAAGTTGTGATATGCAATGAGATTTACATTAAGTAAGTTCAATGAGATAAAATACCGGTATGTTAGGTTGGCCAATTATTTGCTGAAATTTTGTTGAACAATATATACACTGGAAATTTGTGTAATTTGTATATGTCCCATTTTTCACACTCATATTGCATTATTATATAAATTGTTTTCTATGGGACAAAACTAATCCGACTTACCTAAAATTTTAGTAGCTTAAACCCTTCCCAACCATTTAAAAACGTCAAACTCGGAATAGTCTTTATAAATAATCAAATTTTAAACCCTGGCCTCGAGTTTATAATCAATTTCTTTCATAAAAAAAAAATCAAGCATGGCACACTCTTGATAAATTCACAATTATATATTTATATTACATGTGACTACTTAGATATACTAAAATTAACTTCATTTCAAATATTAGTGTGGTCACGATAAATTCAAACTGCGTTGAACTTTTATTGTATAAATTTTTGCCCAAATTCTTTGTATGGTATATTTTGACGGGCCAACATATATAGTTTTTAGCCATTTACTATTGCGATAATTCTATATTGACACTAGCTTGTTGACATCCATTTACACTTTACAATCTCTTCCATTCATCTTTGGATAGTTAGATCTCCATCATAAGATAAAAACAAGATAGATGGTGAAGATTGCATAGTATCAATGGGTGTCAAACAAATGATGTCAATATAGAATTACTGTTACTATTGTCATGTAATCATGTGTGCTCACTCGTGCGTTGATCTCAGTTTCATAGACGAGTCTCTTTTATTAAGACTTTTGGTATCTGTTTACATTTTTAGTTTACAACATTTTTTGTGGCGGAAAATCCAATATTTTCCATAATGAAATTATACTTCCATAAAAGTACACCATCTTACTTGGTATAACAAAAACAAATGTTTGGGTGATTACATTGACCGGATGAATTATTATACTATTTCTCGTAAAAATAAACTCATTATAAATCGTACTTATGTATTTAAAAAGGAAAACTAAAATTAAGCCATTTTTATGTGAATGTATACTCAGAAGCCACGTTGTCGACCACCTATTATCACATGCCAATCATAACATTCTTCAAATTTGCATCCATTTTTTGGTCCAATTTCTCCTGCTTTCACAACTACCTAGTTTTTTTTCCTTTTCATACTAAATATAAAATTATAATTTGCATATTTTTAATTGACCTTTTAATTTTCTAGAAAAGTACATTTTATTCCTTTGAATCCACAGTTAATGCCAGTTTCAATTTTTGGCAAGTGATCAACCCAGCTCATATATTATATATCACTCAGAAAAAGAAGAAAAAAAACAACTCATGTCATTTTATATAACATTATTTGACTATTGTAGAGATCAAAGTCTAAATTGGATTACATCCTATTAACAATGTCAAGCTGTAAGTATAAGAAGAAAGTGCGGTTTTGTAAGCCGCATTATATTTATGGATCTTGTGTTTGATTATGGTCAAGGAAATGTCTTCACTGATGAGATCAAATCTACATAAAATTCAAGTTTTACATGTCCAAATTCGATTAACAAAAATGCCTCGTATTTTTAAAAAAGAAAGCATAATAGAAAGAACTTCATCCTGTAAATAAGTCTACTCGTAAGTAGAAAACGATTATACCTAAACAATGTGAAGGCAAACGTGAATATAATCTTTAATCAACATGTAATTAATTTAAATAGATTGCATATTATTTAATAATAGTTGAGAATAATTGGAATATTTGAACTAAATCAACACGTATAATGAATGTATATATTAGTAATTCCACAGAAATTTCCTACTAGCTTCCATTTCATTTAATCAACTAATTGATCATGTCATATTCCTTAAATTCTGATTACTGATTGAAAATAAGAAGTTAAAAAATTAATTGAAAGATTAGGAGTGTGGCAGGAACATGTGATGTGTTGTTAATTAAAATAATTATTATGCTTAATTAATTATAAGAAATATCTATGATCCTGTCAGCCATCTTGTGATAGGGTATCATTACGAAATATAATTAGAGAAACGACATATATGTATTTAGGATTTATTATTTATTTTGATAAATAAGGATTAGTTTTTAATTATTCTTTTTTTAAAAAAAGTTTAATAATTATTAGTCGCGGTTTTTATTTAATTTTTATTGATTATTTATATAATTATACTTATAAAATTTTAAATTTAATCCAAATTATTTCAAAAAAATTAATTTTAATTGAGACCAAGTGAATAGAGAAAACAGGTACGGAATGACGACACTATTCTTTTCACACATTAACTATGTATTATTGAAGAAATCAATTCTGCTCTCGATTTTATAATTAATATTCCTCTTTTCTCTCATATCTATTTTTTCTAAAAAAATTGAACTGTAATTTATGTCACATCACATAGAATGCTTAAAATGATTCTCAGTTAATTATACTATAATTTAGTCTCCTGATTTTTAATATTTATCATTTTAAATTTTTTATTTTGATTTCTAATACTTATCATTTTAAAATATTAATACATTATTTAACAAGATTTTCCTAATATACCCTTGCATTAATTAAGTATAGATTAATTTATAAGTTGGTAATTAAGAAAATGGAGAATTTTATTATAAAATAAAAAGGATAAAATAGTCATTTTATAGTGCATTAAATGTCTTATTGATGTTGATGAAAAATTTAAAATGACATATATTACATTCTTGAAAAATTAGAAGAAAGAGAATGGTTGACTTAATTTTTTAAAAATTTACCCTTATAGTTAAATAAAAGTAAGACCAAAGCGTATATGGAGAAATTATTTTTAAAACGATATAAATGACATTTAACAACCATTTGCTTGTGATAACAAAATAAAAAGATGGATCTATTGATGATGTTTCGACGACTCCAAAATTGTATCAAGCTTCTTGAAAAATTACGTCTCACATATTTATATAAAAGAATTAGCGAAAAACTTGTGATGTTTCTCTTCATTAGATTATTTTTAAAGAAAAATGTTTTCAGTTTCACCCATTGCGTCGACAAGTAAAAAAATGATGTTTTTAGAATTGAAGAAGAAACAAAACAATTTCTGCAGCAGGCAGGAAATATGTAGAAATAAACACAAACTTTTTTATTTTTTTCTTCTTTTTTCTTTCACTTTTTAGAAAATGAAAAAAGAAAAGAAAAACCATTTGCTAAAGTAAGCTGATGGTTTCAAGTGTGAAAGTAACCCCGCGAAAAGTGGTCAATGATACAATAAGGGTAAGTTGTCCCTGATAAGGGTAGATTGCCCTCCATACCCAATCAATTTTATGTGCTGGCAATTCCCCCTTTCCCTCTCCTACTAGTTGAGGTTTTTGCCGTACCAGGACCATTCCTAGAACAACTATAATTCCTTGTTACTTTTGGACATTATGTGGAAAGCCGGTCACAAACCTTCAAACTTTTAAAAATTCCAGTTACTATATTGAAAGGTACATAAATTTATCATCGAAATATCACATGTCAGCTTTTTTTTTATTGTCAACTAGAAGTTGATATATGACATTGAGAGAGAAAAATGAAATACTTATTATACTTTACATGTTATATAGAATTTTTGAAAGTTAAGTGTGATATTCGACTGTTTAGAATCTTGAATACATTTGACCTTATTTTTATAAATAAAGTTTTGTTTAAAGTCAAGCTATGTAGGTGTCATGATATGTAACAACATCAAATCTAATTTACGTTTTATTTCTTTAATTTTATAATCAGAAACAAAAATTAATTAAATATGCATATATTTACAAAGTTAAGCTGAAACAATTTCGTTTGAGTTTATATAAGCTTATAAGTTTAGGAGTAAACGGTTTAAACTAATTGAATTCAATGCATTTCTTCAATTCATTAGACCCTTAACTATTAATATAGTATTACTTGTGAAATACAGTATTTCAAAGGAACTCGTAAATGAGTATATATATATATGAAACCAATTGTTATTCAATATAACTTTCAAATTTTTTTGTTAATCCTGATCAATCTCATTAATTAAGAATAATAATAATAATAAAAGTTATAATATTTTTGTAATATTTACATTTGAGATAAATAGTTCTGTAAAACTCAACAGCTGAATAGAGAAATGTATATGGTTGGAAAAAAATTTCATGTTCCCGTGGTGTTTCCATGTTTCCTAGGATTAAATAACTTTCCAAGGTCTGTTGTATACCTCAAATGCCCTTTTAGTACCTGATCTAATGAAATTGCTTATTTGGTGTATGACGTATTCACTATATGCTTATTTGGTGTATGATTTATTTAATTTTAGTACATAAAGTGTTTATCTAACAACACAAAAAAACGTGAAATAACTATATTGTCATTTGGAGAATAGTTTTGTTTCGTTGATCATGAATAGAATTACCGATCCTCAATAGTCTTTTATGTTATCGTATTAAAATTCGATATGTTAGATACCAAATAGGTCAAAGTTGAATATGTCATGCACCAAATTTCAATATATCGGACACTAAAAAAGCAATAGAGGTATAAAACATGCCACAAAAGGTATTTAATCTTGTTTCCTTTCATTGAAAGACTTTTTAAAGTTGTTTTTTTAGATTATATTTACTTCATGTTTTAATTAGTTTAAGAAACAAACTCTCAAAAACTCCATATTTACTTTTCTTGCTTTTATTTTTACTTTGATTTGAGACAAAAATAGTTTGTTAATTAGTTTAAGAATTTTCCTCTCCTGCTTGGGTCATTGAATTTGGGATTAAAATATGTTTTCATTGCTATCGAACTACCGTTTTGTTTTCCTACAATTGCCAAGCCTCCTAAGGCATGAGTAGGGCTGTAAGCGAGTCGAGTCGAGTTGTGTTTGGGCATATTTGTTTTTGTTTGTTTAATTCTTAAATGAACACGAGCCAAGCGTAGCTAAAACTCTAGCTCAAAATTTCATTTATTTAAGTATTCGTTTGTTCACGAGCTATTCACAAACAGCTCATTAATTTTGTTCCCGAACAAGCTCGTTAATTTTGTTCTGAATAAATTCGTTTATTTTTGTTCGTGAACAACAATATTGTCAATTTAATACATTTTTTAAAATGAGCCATAAAATTGGGTTGAGTAATATTATTTATATACTTTTTGTATAAGTTTAATTTTATGTAGCTACTCTCTTTTAAATTTTATAAAACTTTTATTTTGACTTGTAATAATAATGATCGAGCCAGTTCATGAACATTTGTTGAGCCAATTCGCGAATATGTTCGCGAACCTTTAATCGAGTTCGTTCACGAGTTAACGAGCCGAATACTGACTTGTTCATGTACGGTTCATTTAAAATTCGAGCCATAAAACCATATTCACGAATTGTTCATTTATAAATCGAGCCGAGCCGAATTGAACTCTTATCGAACCGAACATCGAATTATTTATGAACGACTTGATTCGTTTACAAACTTAGACAAAAGGTTATATATAAATAAATACATAACTCACAAGTAAACATCCACATATAATTTCAGAAGGTACTCATTAATTATGGAATTATTTCATCAATACAACAAAAATTTGAAATATATTCGTAATCAAACAATGTTAGATTCTACTCCCTCCATCTTTTATTAATGGACGTTCTAACTACTTCACACAAATTAAGGAAAGATTAATTAAGTATGTGATATGACTAATTTACCCTTAAAACTTCATTAACTTTATGTCTGCAGTAAATGACTCTATGGGTATAAATGGAAAAACAAGGAAAAAGTAACATTGAATGAAGAGAATGATAATTAAAAAAAGATAAAACATACTTAGTAAAAAGTATTATTAAAAGATGGAGGGGGTAATATTTTAAAGGAGCGACTATGTTGACAAAATAAAGTAAGGATAAAAAAACTAAGTTACTGTATAACACAACCTTACGATGTACTAGAAATGATAAGAATTAATTTAATGAAATAAAATAATATATCCAAAGTAATAATATTGGAGATGGCACAAATTTAAAATTATAGAAGTCACTATCAAAAAGATTTATAGTACGTAATGGTGTTGAGAAAGTGAAGGAAAACGCGGTTTGAGAGCTTTTGCATGCCAGAAGAGCAACAGCTCACTTTGTTACTTACTCTCTTATTCACTGTTATGACTGCGCGTTTTCTCATTTCTATTTTATTTTTTATTTTAATTTATTTATTATCATCATAATATGATAAAAACTAATTAGTTATTGCTTTTAATTATAGTTACAATTAAATTATTTATTAAAAGCTGCTTAACACCGTAAGATCCTGGAAGTTGCCTTTGCTCAGAGAATCCTATGTATAAACTCAATTATATTATTAATAATTTCACCTCAATAAATAATTTATTTGATTTTTACAAAATGATTTTTTTAATTCTCAATTCGTGGGTACGGTTGAACCATGATCTCTTTACCCAATTTATAGATATACAATTTGAACTAAGTTCAATTGTTCACGGAACGCATTTTTTATTTTATAAATATGAATTTTTAAAGAGTTAAGTTTTAAATCTAAAACTGTCACTTCTTTTTTTTTTTTTTTTGAGAGAAAGTGAATGCATTTTTTATTTCTTTAATTTTATCAAATTACTAGTAATTTATAGCCGCGCTAATCTGGTGAACATATAATTTAAGTATAAGTTATGTGACTTCTTTTTATGCATTTGAAATTACATTTTAACAGTGTGATAATAATCTTCTTTTTTTACCTTCTGAAAAAACATTAATGACCGTGTTCAGTATATTTGCAATTTCATATCAAACAGTAAGTTTTATTATACATTCTATTATGAGTTTACTATTTGATTCTGATTATCAATATTTTGATACATATGTTAATATTACAGCATTCAGTAATAAAATTATGTAGTTCGTACAATATAAATTTTTGTGGCAGTAAAAAAGTTATCAACGCTGCTTATTGTTTTTATGTTGTTATTTAAAGAAAAGTTCAATACTTTATTATCATTAATACTTGTGTATGTGTAATAGTAATTTTAGACACATATTGTTACAATAGTTTTTTAAGTAAATTCTGTAATACATTATATTTTTTTATAGTGATCAGATTTTGGTTCCATTTAAAAAATTAAGCAAACTGGAGTGTAAAAATAACCTTTTTCCTACCAAAATTATGGGGATATTGTGTGATTGAATAGTTAATGTGTTGAGTAGGTGTCAGCTGGGGTAGTTTTCTTGTAATGCAAGTCGATGAGGAGTGGAAAATAAACAGAAATATGCAGCAAAAATAAACAAATAATTAATTAATTAGAATGGCTTTTGGTAGACCTTTCTTGCTTTCCGTGCTGGTCTATCTTTAATTGGTGCATGTGGGTTAGGGTTTCATAGATTCAATACCATTTGATTACTTGTATCTTTAAAATTTCAACTCACTGCTCAAACTATTAGTTTTAACTGATAAAATTATCATACATTATGATGTTTTTGTTAAAGGTAAAATTATCATACATTACGATGTTTTTGTTAAATGCAAATTTTGATTTCGAATCTTGGATGGATTCTGATTGAGCGTTTTAGTAATAAATTTGCCTTTTACAAAAATGTAGGTTTCATAATATTCAAGTAAAAATATAATATTACAAAAATACTTAAAATAAATTGTGTTCTTTTACATAGACATTTGTAAAGAAAATTAGTACAGTTGCGCGTATAACAAAAATACATGTAACTTGAACATGAAATCCCTCTTTTTTCAATGAAGATATTGATGCTGATAATTAATAATAATGATATATAATTAGGTAATTAGTTCAATCAAAATAAAGCAAAAGAAAAAAATGAGGAAAAGGGTAAGAATAGAAAGTTATCGATACATGACTTTCCTAGGAAGGTATATGATGATTGACCATTTCAAATACTCTAGAAAATCCATTATAAATATTTAAATTTAAATACATATCATGATTAAATAAATTAGTAACAACTAGGTACTAGAAAATGACTAGTGTGACATTGACATATAAAAGACGGTAACAAGACCAAGGTGTATCATGCAATAACTTAAATAAAAAGATATTATTGTGAATGTCCTTAAATTCTCAAAAATATTAATGATATGTCTTGTTTATAATTAGTTGTAGAATATTGTCAATGTAAGTGTTACCAAAACGTGATCACGAATTTGTTAATGTGCAAATTAAATATCTCACAATTTAGTTATCATTTAATTTTACGGTCCATCTTCTAATTAATAAAGTCGTGATTTCTCTTCCAATAATTTATATCTTTTGAACCTTTAACATAAATAAGATTTTTCTTTGACTAAGTAGTTTGTGTTTAAATAACTAGATGTTTTAAAGTGTAAATAGGTTGAGTGTAAGTCATGAATTTGCTTGCATTATTATTAATAATTATTACTTGTTTCTTATGGTTAACTATCCATGTTGTGATCTAACATTAACTGGCATAGTTTGACCATACGAGGAAAGAGAATTCATTTTACAATAATCAAATAGAGAGAATTAACAAATATATAAATAAATTTCAATTGCTTATTAATTTGCTTGAATATATCTGTCACCCAGTTTTCTTACATCTCAAGTGTAGAACTAGAAACTACTGTTCCTACACAACAGGAAATTTCTTTTTTCAGCTGCTACTCCTCCTATAAATAGCAACCTTTTGTCCCTCATTTTGCAGTGTTCTCATTTCATTATCTTTTTTACCTCATCAGAACAAAAGCATAAAACAATCTCATCAATTAACTCAAACCCAAATCAAAATCCTTTTTTTAATCAACAACTTATCCTTAATTCTTGATTCTTGGAACATTTTGTGTTTCAAAATCCGCTCTCGAGAGTTTTTAATTACCCTATTCTTGATTCTTGAAAGTTGAATTTCTCGATCGTTTATATTAGCAATGGTGAAGAGTGAGCAAAAGATCTTGCCGGAAAAATCAACCGGGGCTTCTCCTCTGAGCAGTAATAGTAATGAGAAGAAGAAGAAATATAAAGGGGTAAGAATGAGAAGCTGGGGATCATGGGTATCGGAAATTAGAGCTCCGAATCAGAAAACCCGAATCTGGTTAGGATCCTATTCTACGCCGGAAGCCGCCGCCAGAGCCTACGACGCCGCCCTTTTATGCCTGAAAGGTTCATCGGCGAATCTCAACTTTCCGATCACTTCTTCTCATTACATTCCCGACGCCGTTATGTCTCCCAAATCAATCCAACGAGTGGCCGCCGCCGCAGCCAATAGTTTTAACGACAATGCCGCCGCAGAAACCGCCCCCTCTCCCTCCGTCTCCTCCGCCGTTACCACTCCGTCTATTTCGTGCTCTTCATCGGTGCCTTCATCTCCGTCCGACCAAATTGAAGCTCATGATGACGTGTCACTAATGCAGCCGTTCGATGATTATAATTTGAACTTTTACAATATTAGTAATGATCAGCAACCCATGATGAATGATTCTTGGTACAGCTTTGATCAGATGTTCATCAATGGAGCTCCGTTGATCAACCCGACCGCAATCGATGACTTCTACGAAAGCGATATTCGCTTATGGAGTTTCGCTGAATAATTAACATGTTAGTATGATTTTTTTTTTTTAAAGTAAAATAAAGAAAGTTCATTATTTTTTGAAAAGACTCAATCAGCGATGCTATTTGGCGACAAGCTCCAGATATTGTTGCTGATTGAAGACATTTACTGACGAATTACATATATGGTAGCTAATTAGTGTGTTTGATTTAGAGCAAGAAACTCACATGGGGCAGGAGACATTTTTTTGGACTCTCTCATGTGGGCTTTTTTTCTACTATATATTATGTAATATTCAATTTATTTAAAATTTGTAATGATATTCTTATTCTGTTGTTTAATAAATTTAAGGTGATGGGCAGAGATTATTATTATTATTATCTTTCTTTATTTATTATTAGTGATTTGATATTTTATGTGTCTTGTCTTATAAGCTAGGATTATCATGTTAGATGCTGTTGTTTTTAAAATTAATTATTTATTTTATATATGTAAGTTTAAGTAAACTAAAATTAATTGTCCTGAGATTTTGGACATAGACCAAATTAAGGTTATTTTTCTTATGTTTAGTACAAGGAAATGTCAGGTTAAAGGTACCATGAAACAAAGCACAAAGATTTTGGGAACTTGAAACATTGTGTACATTAATTGCAAAGGACTTGTAATTTTATGTTGTTTTTATAATACTAACCAATAGAGTTCTATTTTAGATTAAACTTATAGTACCTGGGTTGCTTTCGGAACTACAAAAAAATAGAATTCCAAATTCAAATTATCGCTAAATCAACTTGAGTCGATATCAATAAAATTGTGTGTTTAATTGATAAACAAAAATTCATATTATAATTCTATGTTATTTTTAAAATACATTTTCTAGTTTATGTTATTAGATATATAGTTGATGTTGAAGATAAATAATGTAATTTCATCCTACTATTAGCAATTGGGAGATATATTTGATGGATGGACGTAGACCATATTGATAGTTTAGTTATTTCCTAGTGAATAAAATGACTATAATAGTAAATGCTGTGTACCATTTTTTTCTTATCTTAAATATATATTTTTTATTTTCTTGACGCGCTTGTAACTATTATAACTCAGAACTCATATATTACAATTTTTTTAAGTTTTTAATACTTTAATGTTCAATGATTACATAACTTAAAATTGCTCATATTCGTTTTGACTTTATTATCAAATGATCTAATAACATTTATACTTGTGATAAGAGGGAACTGTATTATAATTACTGTATATTATACAAAGGACTAAGTTTTTGATGTGAAAAATATGGATTCATACATAACACTTTTTATTCAATAAGTACACATTGCTGATTAAAGCTGTTACTTTATATGAAATACCATTGTTATTACTATAAAATGTGCAATCAAAATTCTTTACAGCAAAGATGTACCGACCAACAAAATTACCGTATTTCTCTTAAATTTCTTTTAAATTACTATATATAAGTGGTAGATTATAGTCAAATATGTGAAGCAGGCCAAGGCAAGCCTAGATAACACATGATTTGGCCAGTTATGCAAAAGGGTTAGGGCATGGACTCCCATCCTTGTACTTGTTTCTTTGCACAATTCTACACTGTATTTGACCTCCTTTTAGGATTCTAGAGAGCTCTCAACCAAACCATATGGGCCATCTTCCATTTTTCTCTTAAAATTATGCTACTAAATCTTAAAATATTTAAAAAATATTGCTTTTTGGAGTTTGCATTTTGGGCCACGTAACTATGTACCACTATATAGGCCATCATTAGATTATTGTGACCCACAGAAGTAATAGTGTTGTCTTGATTTGTATTGTATGCATCGTATGCTAACTATATGACAAATTCACAACATATCATGTGATCTCAACACAAAAAATTAATGAAAGTGTTAGAATGAGTAATTGTGAAATATGATATAATTGCTTCTTTTGTACTGTTTAAATTACCCAAAAAAATTAAACTCTGGACCTCTCAATCAGGAAGAAATATTTGGTCATTAAAACACAATTGTTGGACAAATTTTTTAATATATAACAATATGCTATATGAAGCAAATTGTGTCAAATGTATCGTATAGGTAAATCCTGTTGTTATATCAAATATTATAAGTTGTAGAATATAGGTATGTGTTCATAAATTAGAACCAATGCATCCAATATTGATCTGATCTAATAATATGATATGCTGTTGATATTGCTACAACTTTTGTTGCCCATTCTTTTGTTTGTCATTGTTTGGAATATATATGTGACAATATATAATTTGTTCTTTTATATATCTAAGATTTTTCAAAGGAAAAAAAATGCAATGATGAGGAATTAAGCCCTCTTAACTAATAGTCCAAACTCATGTGGCCATATATGAATATGGGTATCATGCATAAGCATTTGCAAACAAATACCACGTGGTCTTGTGTTGCTAAATTCGATTGATTCCAATATAATTGCATTATGTTACCTTTAGCCATATGAAACCTTATTTTTCTTCCTTCTGAATGAAGGAAGAGTCACATTCAATATAAGAGAGTCTCTTATTTCTTTTTATCCTTCAAATAGTGATAAAATAGTTTTTTTCTTGTTTCGTAAATATCTTATTACTTACTAAGCAATTAATTTAATAGTACAAAGTATTTTTTACTTTGCAATAAAATTATAATAAAGGATTTTTTGGAGCTTTATTCAGGCCGAAGTTAATTGGGCTATATTGGGCCTGGACACAATTCAAATCTCATTGGGCTTTATTTGGGTCCATGGCCCATATGAAATAACTACACTTGCAACACAAGTGTCCTTATGTTCGGCAAAATCAGAATACCCTAACCTCCATATTTCGTATTCTTCTCAACTCCTGACTTTCTTCTTCCATTCACCAGCAGCTGCACGCGGCAGAATTACGGCTCGCCGATCGGAATTTGCCTCACGGCCTCCGACGGTCTAGAATTTAGAGGTTCTTTCTGGATTTCAGCATTGAGAAGCAAATTGATTTTGTAGGATCAGAATGGGTTTTAGCAAGGAACAGCTGCTTGATCGTCTGAAGGTTTGGTTCTTCAAATTGATGCTTAATGATGTCTATCTTAGTGTTAGATTTTCTTATGAAATTTTGAATGTTTTTCTAGAGAATGAAATTATCATCTGAACATCAGCTTGGATCACTTATAATAGTATATTCATATGATTTTTTTAATAAAACCCAGAGCTATGATTTTTGTGATAATTGATTCATAAATGCCTAATTTAAATAATTTCAGCTAATTTTGACTTCTGGTTATTTATAGGAGCTCCAAATTACTTTTTCCCAATACGATCATCCTGCGGTTTTGACTGTCGAAGCCCAGGCAAGAGTTCACTTTGAATCTTTCATTGCTCACTTATTGTTTCCGTCATTGCTAACGCACTTAATGCCTTTTCTTTATCAGGCTGAATATGTTGGGGACAAAGGAGGTGCACTGAGTAAAAATTTGTTCTTAAAGGTAAACCACTATTAATTCTGATTTATTTGAGATATGTTGCTAATGATGTAACTGGAAAGTTCAATTTTATTTATTTTCATTCTTCTGATGTGATTGTTATCCATTTACTTAAATGCAGGACAAGAAAAGTAGATTTTATATTGTTTCGGCCTTGGCAGATACTAAAGTAGATATGAAAGGTGAATTACCTTTTGAAAATTTTTGGTCTTGTTAATCTTCCATTTAATGGGTTTGAGTTGCTACGAGCTTGCTCTTTTCTTTTACTTGCCTAAGATTTATTATCTAATTACTCTAAGGCTGAGCAGTTCTGTCTCAGAGGCTTGGTTTGGGGAAAGGAGGTATAAGAATGGCTCCTGAAGAAGCATTGGGTGAAATACTTCAGGTATTCTTAGCATAAGTAACTAAAGGTTTCTGTTTTTTGAAATGAAAACGCCATCTGTGTTCTGCAAGTTTGCTTGTCATGCAATGCTTGATGTTGTGTACTTGTATTTTTCAGGTTCCACTGGGTTGTGTTACTCCTTTTGCTGTGATTAATGAATCGGCACGGTATGTATTAAATCTGTTATGCTCTAGAAATTCACTTCTCATGTTTGTTCAAAAAAAAAAAAAGAAAATTGGATTTCGTAAGCCTCCTCAAGTTGGTATGCATTGGCAGTTTTGTTTGTTCTGAACACATTTAAATACCAATGCTGCAAAGGTTTCTTCCGCACTGCAAATAATAGGCAATGCACTTCATGCGTTCAAGTGTCAAACTTCAAAATAACTTGGAAAATGTTAGGCAATCTGCCAAGTTAGCAATACATATTACAATTTACAGTTCTGCCAGACATTTAAGATCTCAGATATGAAGAGTTTATAAGCGTAGTTCTCTTAGTTCGTTCATGTACTAAATGAAAATAGTAAAAGAAATCTACGCTGATCGAACCTATTACTGTTGTATATAATGTTGACATGCACTAAATATTCAATACCTAAGAATTATTCCGTACTTACTTAAGTGATGATATGTAGAGCCTAGAGGCAGTAATTTTTTGAGAATAAAGTTCTTACTGGAAACATTTTGGTGCTTGAGAAACTATTTCGCCATGGGTCCAAGTACTAATTGAAAAATAATGTTTATCGCGCTTTGCGAGTCACCCCTGATAAAAATGTTGTTGAATTCGATAAAATAAGAAATAACTGTAAAAATGTGAAATGCTACAAGGAATTGTCCTGATTCTGAAAAAACTTTATATATTATTGATGAAATTTTCTTCTATAAAAGAGATTATACTATTTCCCTCGGTATAAAGAATTTAAAAACATCAAATAGAAGCTTATTTATAATACCCGTGTTCACTAGTTTAATTTCTACGGGGTCCATTTTTTACTCACATGTTAATTTAAACCAAATATTTTGAAAAAGTGGGGTCCCTGGACCCCACTTGTATGAGGGTGGATTCGCCCCTACCTTCAATTAAAGAAAATTATGAACTTACTAATATATATTGTTTTTCATATAGACAAGTGTCCCTCTTGCTGGATAAAGGATTTATTACACAGGACTGTTGCTTCTTCCATCCACTATCTAATGATATGTCAATTTGTAAGTTTTTTTGAACTTCTTTCCTTTTGTTCATTTATCTATTTCTTATTGTTTAGGGATAGAGGATGGAGCCTTGAAGGGCATCATTTGTTGCTCTTCTTTTCTTGTGATATCCTTGCATTATATATATGCTGACATATAAGCTCTGTTATTCCTTCTATTTTCTTAACATTAGCTGGGAAGGAATCCAATGTTTCCTACCAATTTATTTGCCACTAGAGTCTAGACCAAATCCAGTTGGTAAGGAATCTCGTCTTCCTTCTTTAAGTTGTCTGAAATTAGATGTTGTGGTTTACAGCTTTGGCCAGCATAATTGTCCCAGTCATTCTGTTCGAGTGCTCAATAAGATAGGAAGATACTATTTTGAAAAATTCAATAACTATAGGGATACATAGAATTGGACCTTAGGAAATTAGGATTCAGACCTTGATATATAGAGTTGGTTTTGTTGTATCTTCAAGCAAAAAATATGAATCCCCTTAATGATATGGAATAGAGATTGAAGATGAAAGTCAATCAACTGAAAAAGTCTTAAGATCTCGAGTGCCATGCATAATCAAACAGAAAATGAAGGAATTGGCCTTTTGTCAAAATATATTAACTTTAAGATACGCCGTGATGTGATCTTTCACATATAGGCCTATGAATATATTCTCTTTTTATTGGCTGAAGCTCTTAATGCTCGCGATCTTGACAAGTTTCTGAAGTCAATTGGGATAGAGCCTTCTTATGTTGACTTGGAGGTAATTTAAATTTCATTTTTGCTCGAATTTTCCATAAGCAGACTCTGAATACAATTCTTCTTTGCCAATCTTGCAGGTGAACCCTACTGTAGGAAAGGATCAACCACCCGATCTTGCAATTTTTGTACCGTCTAGTTCGACTATTCTTCCACAACTTCCAGAAAAGGCAGCTCCTTTAGAATGCCATAATGAAACTCGTTCATCTTCAGCTAAAAAACCCACAGCTACTTCTGGTATTCATTGCAACTTAACATTTTTCAGAAAATTGTTGTTCAGAAACTAGTAGAGATCTTTGTTATCGATAATGTGCTTCTTTCATAGATGCCAAAAAGACTACCAAGCCGCCTAGTGGCACTGTAGAAAACAATAAAGACAAGTCAGCCATTGCTGCACAACAGCTCAGAATTTTCTCAGATGCTGAATTATTTGTGGAGGAGATTTTGAAGAAAACATCTAATTTTCTACTTTCAGAAGTAAGCTTTTGTATTTCAATGTAAGTTATATTATTGCGAAAAGTTTGAGGATTTTGTTTATCTACAGATCAAGGGTGACTCTATAAAGCAACAAGGCGAGCATATTGGAGCTGTAGCTGTTGAGAATATGCGAAAGAATCTTAGCTCAGATTTGAAAAGCCTAGCGGTGAGTAAAATTGCAGCAATCACTCTTTCCTTTAACAAAGTAATATAATGTTTATGCTCAAGAGGATCATGATTTGCGCAGATAATGTTCAAGAACACGGCCTATGCCCAAGGTTTTTTTGCTGGTACACATCATCATCCCAAGCCTTTATAAATTAGATGCGCTGACTTAGTATACAATGGCAAATATGATATTGAGCATTGATAGCGGCTACAAACTTTTCCGATGCATGACCTTATACTAGGTATAAACTTGATTGCCAAAATTTGAGAGTTGAATTGTTTATGGCTGCAGTTACTGAAGTATTCACTGAAAATCTTCCTGGGTTGGTAAAACTCAGAATACAATTGCTGTTGTTGTTTGAGTATACAGAAGATCCTTTTTTTTTTTGCACGTACTCCTTTTATTCATAATTGTCTTTGAATTTGTTTTTTTTGTTTGTCTTTTATTCGCTTATATTGTTTTTCCCGACGAGTTTTTTGTCCAATTTTTAAGTAGAAATGCAATTTTTTGAAAATGAAATAAATAGTTTTTTAATTTCAGTAATGGTGTATTGCATAGTGTAATTATCTCTTTACTTTGATTGTGAACTATTTATTTTTGAATTTGTTTTATTATAAAATATTCTACTAGTTTTTTTAATATATTGTGAGGTTAGTATTGATTGTTTTCGTTTCGAAATTCACTATAATTTAGTTACTAATTGCTTCAAAAATATGTATATTTTAGTAATTTTACATCTTTAACATCAACCACAATTTATATTTTTACCAAACACTAAGTAAAAACTAGTTGACAACATGAATTACAGCAAAATACTAAACAACAGCAGCAAATCACAACAGTGAACAATGACGGACACAATGCAACGGTGTGCCTGAGTCTTAACTCCTTCGTCAATTTCATGTATTGATATGTCCTAATGAATCTTCTACTTTATACTTGCTATTTGTTCTGTGAATTTTCGTGTTTGTAATAGGATTTTTTTATTTTAAAAAGGTTTAACTGTCTAGAGCTAAAGAGTGAAGTTTATGGGCTTGTATTTGATTTTGCCAAGAAATTTTTTTTGAAAAAAAAGCTCGATTTATGTGGATGTATGATGGTTTTTGTATTTGAATCAAAATGATAAATAATGAACTTGGTTCAAGAAAATTGTATAAAAAGACTGGTTATGACGATATTAATTCCAAACTATATTATATAAACGGCAAACTTGTTCAATATTTAAAAAGAGCTTTGGTTATAAGTTTATGATTTGGTATTTTAGTTACTTGACATTTTTCATGCAAGTATATATGATAGCTTAGAATTTTGATCCTTGACTGTGCGACCATCAAAGAAAATCGAAGCATAAAATTTGAAGTTCCACTTGAATGCTAAAATTTGTCTGTATAATGTCAACAATTGTTAAGGCATAGAATTTTACTCAAAATTAGTAATTGGTGTGACTTAGCTTATAACAACTCTGACTCTAATGTTTTGAGAAACTATATAGTTGTACAAATTGATCGGACGGTACCGCTGTTAATGATACATATCATTTAATTAATTTGATTCATTGTACGTATAAAGCACTTATGAAAAGATTAGTGCTTAAAGTCAAATTAGTTAAGTGTTAGCAGAGCATAATGTAAGATGATGGCAGGGCTTGTTTGTCCAACTGCTCGTTGGGGGAAATCCCGCCGCGATTTACCCACACCACTGCTCTCATTCGTGTACATTGCCGTCTCGGTCTCGAATTTGTGATGGATTCATGTGCGAAGGCAAATGAAGTCATCCCAATTGCTCCACCATACGATCATAAGAAGGTGTTCCCGTCTCGATAGGCGAGGCGGTGACCATTTAAATAATGGCTTCAATTGTCATGCAAATAACCGCATCCTAGAATCAAGGATTGGATAGAACTCAGACTTGGTCTCCCTTGATTCTAGGGATCACGATCCACGTTTTGATCAATTCAAATCTCCTTGATTTGGACGATTCGGCAATCCCTATAAATAGGGGAAAGCGGCCTCCATAATAGGTTAATTACCCTCTCTCTACTCACATTTTCTAATAATACGTACACAAGAACTTTTGATCCTCTAGCCTTCTCTAATCATACAAATTACTAAATTGAGCGTTGGAGTTTCCCCGGGGGATAAAAGCCTTGACCCCTTTCTCCATCGATTCAACATTTCTTGAAGTTCCTCGAAGATCAAACCCAATTCACATTCGAAACTTTCAATGGTGCGGTGAGCATGGACTAAACTTACTTGCCCCGGCGAGAATTTTAGTTCACAACACGTTTTCACATATCTCGATAAGTATTCTATTTCACGTTTTTTCTCATTAAAATCGTTCCACTTGTTATCGGATTACTCTAGTTGAAAGCCCGATTGCAAGGACTATCGTTTCACTTCTCTCTAGTGCAGGAATATAACCGCTTCATGGCTGAAATCAATGATAACCGTCCTTCCTCCGACACCGGAGCCATCCAAGGTGCCCATGCTGATCTTGTGGAGAGCAGAACACTTGCCGCGACTCCCCTGGAAGGCACCTCCACAGCCGTGGACCAGATGCTGCGCATCTTCAGGGAGTACAACATTTCGCCTGAACAACAGCAGGTAATCAGAACAGGCTTTGTAGAGCATTACAACGTCGAGGCAACTACCATCCAAGGGATTCCAGACGACGGTCCAAATCGAATGAACTTGGCCAGAGAACTATTCCCGCCTCAACACCGTAAGCACCCCGCCTCAACCGAGGCACACACTTTGGCTCAAACAACCGCGACGCCCGGAATAACCTTCCCTCAATAAAGTGTCACCTCAAACCCCACATGCAGGCACAAATGATGGCCATGTTTCAAGCTATGTTTGCCCTAGGCGGTAACCCGTATTTCCCAGCTGGAACACCCATACCCCCGGTAGGAATGCACATACCTTACTCTTCATGAATCGGCCCGCCTCCATGTTTAAACCCATACGCTCCTACCCTAACGACCGAAGCCATGCCGCA
Source organism: Euphorbia schlechtendalii (assembly GCA_949673415.1). Lineage (NCBI taxonomy): Eukaryota > Viridiplantae > Streptophyta > Magnoliopsida > Malpighiales > Euphorbiaceae > Euphorbia > Euphorbia schlechtendalii. Next base: position 49,832 of record CATIWQ010441409.1, read on the forward strand.
GCTGTTCTCTAGATCCTAGCCGGCTGACACAACTAATAAAGGAGACAGCGATACTGAAATCGACCCCAAACTACGAGGTCGCATCAAAAAATCGCTCAAGGATCTGGCAATACCATACCAGGAGTCCCTAGTTGAAAAAAGGCTCTCCCCCTTCACCAAGAAGATTATGGGCATCCAACTAAACCCCTACTTCGTTGCTCTTGTCTTTCCAAAATTATCGATGGGCGAGATGATCTGGTGGTACATGTAAGGCACTATATCAATAGGATGGAAATGATGTACGTCCCAGAGGCCTATATTTACCAATATTTTGAACAAACCTTAACTGGACCGGCGGCCTATTGGTTCCATAATTTGAAACCTAATTCTATTAGCTCTTAGGACCAGCTAAGTGAGGTCTTCTACAAGTATTTCCTCGGATCGACCCCCGCCTCGTACGTGAGCCGGAAGCTTCATGAAGTCATCCAAGAACCAGACGAGTCACTCAGATCGTACATCCATCGGTTCAATGAAGTTTGCATCAGCTGCGACGATCTCGACTTCAGCACCATAAAAGAAGCCAGCATTAGAGGTACGAGAAATGACAGGTTGCGAACGGAGATCATCACGAGGCGACCCAGAGACACGACCTAGATGATAGCCATGGCCAAAAGCATGATATAGGTTGATGAAATGAACAGGTCCAGAAAAAACAAAGGGGAAAATCGATACCGCGATAAGAGAGATGAACGACCTCCCCGTAGGAACAAAGGGGAGGAAGGATACCATCCATATAAAAGAAACGTCCCACGAGCTAGCAGGCCAGAGCTAAACGCCCCGCTCAGCCAGATCCTGGTAGCGATAAAGAAGACTCATGAAAAGAAAAATGTGAGATTCCCCAAGGTGCCAGAAGGACAGAAGGTGGGCCGGAACCCAGAAAGCTACTGCGAATTTCATCGAGCTAGGGGACATCACTCTGATGATTGTCGGATGCTGGCTGAAGAGGTGTATGCTCTCATTCGAGTGGGAAAATTCAACCAATTCGTGAAAGGAGTGACCCGAGAGGAAAATAGAGAATCCCCGCAACCGTCTCGACCAGGAGATAACAAGGCGCAAAGAGCCAAAAGAACAATAATGGTAATCACGGGAGGCCCAGATTTTGAGCCCCCTACCAAAAAATAAAAGACAGTAGACCTAACAGGCCGGGACTCCGACATATTCAAAGTTTGCCAAAGGCACTCACTAGTCAAAAGGCCTCACGCAAACCTTTTAATCATTGAGACACTGACGGAAGACTACATAGTAAAGAGGGGTTTGATTGACACTGGCAGCTCAATCAACCTCATCACCAACACAGTTCTAAAATAGCTAAATATCCACCACTCCAGAATTCAGCCAGGCGGAAATCCATTGGTAGGAATCGGAGGCCAGCTCGTCCCGTCAACAGGATAAGTCATTCTGGAGGTGGAAGTAGGAGATAAAGATATAACCTGGAGGGGGGAAGTCGATTTCGTCATTGCCGATATTGGAGTTGGTTATAACATGATATTGGGATGACCATTTATAATCAATTCGCTCACCATAATCTATCTGGAATACCTAACCCTGCTGGTCCCAACCAAGAAAGGAACAACGGTAGTAGTGAGAGATCCACAAAAAGCCCAAGAAGCTTATGTAGCTTCCACCCAAACCGGACCAGCCTTATTTGAAGCGAAGTTTGAAGCAGAGGATCACTAAAGGGCAAAGCTAGTAGGAGATTTGGAAGTCCTGACGCTAGCAGAAGGTAAAACGATTAAAATAGCTAAAGGCATGAAGAAAGATGCAAAAGCCGCCATAGTCAAGGTACCGAAAGAGCAGCAACATACCTTCTCGTGGTCTAGCAAAGACATCAAAGGTGTCCGACCTGAAGTCATGTGTTACAGTCTCAACATTGACCCATCGGTTACCCTAGTCAAACAAAAGAAGTGCAAACATGCCCCAAAACGGTAAAAGGCAATTGAAGCGGAAATCAAAAAATTGCTCGAGGCGGGGAACATCAGAAAAGTATATTACCCTGAATGGTTGGTGAACGTAGTGCTTAGAAGAAAGCCCAACAGTTCTTGGCGAATGTGTGTCAACTTCACAGATCTAAACAAAGCCTGCCCCAAAGACAGTTACCCTTTGCCCAGCATAGATCAGCTCGTGGACTCAACAGCTGGCTTTACCATCTATTCCCTCCTTAACGCCAAAGCAGGATATTACCAAATACCAATGGATCCCAAAGAAGAGGAAAAAACCACCTTCATCACACACGAAGGAACTTACTGCTATAAGGTGATGCCGTTAGGGCTCAAAAACGCTGGAGCCACATATCAAAGACTAGTAAATGAGATGTTCAAGGACCTAATTGGTGAAAACGTGGAGGTATATGTAGACGATATGATCATCAAGAGCAAAGACGAAGCCAACCACGTAACGGATATTGAAAAAGTGTTCAAGGTACTTCAGAGATACCGCCTCAAATTGAACCCAGAAAAGTGTACCTTTGGTGTAAAAAGCGGTAAGTTCTTGGGGTTTCTTATATCAGAAAGAGGGATTGAGGCCAACCCTGAGAAGATCGAAGCTATCATCAACATAACGTCGCCTCGGACCTTAAATGAGGTACAACGCCTCAACGGAAGAATTAATTTATTGGGACGGTTAATCTCCTTCTCCGCTAAGAGATGTCTACCCTTCTTCAAAGCAATGAAGTAAGACAAGACCTTCAAATGGGATAAATGTTGCGACCTTGCCTTCAAAAATTTGAAAGAGTTCTTGGCATCCCCACCTTTGCTCAGTCGTCCAATCCATGGTGAACCTTTATTCATATATTTATCTGCAATCGATGAAGCGGTAGAAGCGGTTTTGGTCAGGGAAGAAAACAACCAACAACACCTTATTTACTATACAAGCAAGGTATTGAAGAATGTGGAGTTAAGATACCCCAGAATAGAAAAGCTCGCCCTGAGCCTGATATTCGCCTCGACAAGGCTCAGACCCTACTTCCATGCACATACCATCATAGTACGGACCAGCATCCCACTCAAGAAAGTACTGCAAAGACCTGAGATGTCAGGCAGAATGGCAGAATGGGAGGTAAGGCTAGGAGAATTCGACATCCGCTTCGAAGGGAGAACTGCACTGAAAGCTCAAGTTTTAGCCGACTTTATGGTAGAATTTGCTGGACTTGAGCCAACGGAAACTTTAAAGACAGAACTTGGATAGTTCATGTTGATGGAGCTTCTTCCAATGATGGAGTTGGAGTCGGTGTTTTGATAAAGGGCCCAAACTGAATCCACCTCACATATGCGGCCAAACTCGCCTTACCCGTCACTAATAGCGTTGCTGAATATAAGGCCATGATCAAAGGGCAAGAACTTGTCATTGAACTAGCCCTAGACAGCGTAATTATTCGAAGTGATTCGCGACTGGTCTCCAACCAGATCAATAGAAATTTCGAGACGAAGGAGGAGAGCATGATCAAATACCTCCGTAAAGTACAAAGCCTAATAGAAAGTATGGAAAAGAAAGGAACCACCTGGAAAGTTGAACACATTCCTCGAAAGTAGAACGAGATGGCCGATGAATTGGCAAAAGTCGCCTCAAACCCGGGAACCAGGCAGCCTCTATGAAGTTCTTGTCCGCCTTAGCTGTGACGAAGATCAAGTGCTATGTGTTGAGGAAGTCACTGACAACTGGCGCCATCCTATCACAACTTATCTCAAAGATAGATCGCTCCCCGAGGATAAAGACACCGCTTCAAAAATAGTGCGAAAATCCGCTAGATACTCTATCGTAGACGGCGAGCTCTACAGAAGATCTTATGCTACCGCCTGGCAGAAATGCGTCACCTCGGTAAAAGGAAAAACCATCCTGGCAGAAATTCATGAAGGTATTTGAGGGTCTCACCAAGCGACATCCACCCTATTGCGGAGAGCCAGCCTAGCCGGTTACTATTGGGAAACGATGGAGGAAGACGCAACGAAGTATGTTCAGAAGTGCCACCCGTGCCAAGTCCATGCAAGAAAAAATCACCTTCCTCAAACCAGCCAACAACCATTGGTAACTGCTTGGCCCTTCTCAACATGGGGGATCGACATAGCAGGACCATTACCGATGGCCAGTGGACAGAGGAAATTTGTAATCGTAGCTATCGACCATTTCACCAAATGGGTCGAGGCGGATGCAGTCAATACCATCACACTGGAAAAAATCATCGACTTTGTTTGGAAGAAGATCATCACAAAGTTTGGCATTCCGAGAAATTATCTTAAATAATTGCACACAGTTTATACTAAGAAAGTTCGTAGATTTCTGCCAAGGCTTGGGAATAAAAAACCACAATTCCTCTGTAGCTCACCCTTAGACAAATGGTCAGATCGAGGTTACAAACAAAACATTAGGAGAAGGGCTCAAGAAACGTCTCGAAAGAGGGAACGAGGGATCTTGGCCAGATGAACTCATAAATGTGTTGTGATCATATCGGACTACCCCATGCAGATCAACGGGTGAAACACCTTTCTCCCTAGTCCACGGGACGGAAGCCATGATTCCTGTAGAGATAGCCACCCCAACCAATAGAGTAATTTACTACACCAAAGAACAGAATAACATCAACCTGAGACATCACTTGGACAACCTCGAAGAGAAGAGAGAATGAGCCTATATCCGAATGGCGGCCTACAAAGCAAAAATCGCAAAGTACTATGATTGCAAAGTTAGAAGCTTGCAGCTAAAAGAAGGTGACCTAGTCCTCAAGGACATCGTTGCCTCACAATCCCGAGAAGGCAAAGGCAAGCTTGGAGCAAATTGGGAAGGGCCGTACAAAATTACGGAGGTCGTAGGTCCAGTCACATATCGGCTAAGCAATCTCGAAGGCAAAAGTCTACCAAGAACATGGAACATCTCAAATTTGAGACCATACTACAATATGACTAATGGCTAGGGAACTAGGCGCCGCACTCTTTTACTTCCCCTGGATTTTTTCCCACTGGGTTTTTTCCTTGGGAAGGTTTTTAACGAGGCGGCGTCCCCTTGACCTATCTGGCTAACATAGCACCGGCTTGTATCTGTATGAAAATTGTTCCAAATGCCATCCTGCCCACAATGCCATCAAGCTCGACACCCGTCTCCTGTACTTCCTTCTTTAGAGCCTCAACCTCCCCCTGAGCCGCCTGATGCTCATCTTGTGTACGAGAGGCATCCTTCTCCAAGGTAGTAAAACGTTGAAGCAGTTGATCATGGGCTCGTAAAGCCTCTCTAACTCTTTCTTCATCTCCCTCTGCTTGGAAGCCACCTCCAAAGCCTCATCACGAGCCCTCATAGCCTCCGCCTCACTTTGCTTGGTCGCTAACGCCTCCTTTCTTACCGCCTGAAGATCTGCCTTGGTCACTTGAAGTTCGGCCCTCAATTTGGTATGATTAGCTGACCTCCAATGCATCTCCACACAGCGAGACATAGCCTGCGGAATAAAGAGGTCATTGGCTGAAAAAGGAAATAACTTGAAAGTAACATTCTTACATCGGAGAGGGCATCTACTATTCCCCTCGTCAAGCAGATGCTTGACTCTTCTTTATAAGCCTCCCTCTCCCGAGGCAAGGGAAGTACATGGCGAAGTGCCAATTGTACTTGCGGGCTCGTGATCCTACCCTGAGGACCAGCCAGCTCGAGGAGGCTCTCCTTAAAGTAGTCAGAAAGGGAAGTAGCAGTGACGGAGGCCGAGGCGGTAGGAGTAGATTGGCGTTAAGCCGAGCAAGACACCTCTTGGTTCTGCGCATATAAAAGATTATTCATATACAAAAATAATAATAATAAATACTTCAACTAAACTCACGTCTTACCCTCTTAGGTGTTATCTCAGATTGCACCACCTCGTTAACTGGGGCATCATCCTGGGGCCTCTTGCAAGCCGCCACCTTCTTTAGCGGAGCGATGTTTGAGACGTCATCCTGGGTCAGATCTATTTTCTCCACCCCCTTTCTTTGATTTTGCCAAGACAGGTCCTTGGTACCTTTCGATAAGAATTTGTTAAAGGAGGAATTCAGACGAGAAACCGACATCCTGTAACAATAGAAAATAAGAGTAAACTTACCAGAAATCTCTACTATACCGCTATAGTACACAAAATCGAAGCCGTCCCATCCAATCACTTGGATGTTGTTTAGAAAAGCCCAGGAAATGGTCGCTAGAGACCACCGCCCTTGCTCTAATCGGTCGAAGGTTTCCACATGAGAATCCGCTTCCAGACCCTTTAGAGACAACGCCTTAGGAACTTCTTCTCTCTAACGAGTAAGAAACGGTGGGTGTTCCGGGTTCACTTTAATGTAAAAGAAATATTGTTTAAAATTGCGGATCGACTAAGGACGGTCCGAGAAGAAATAGAAACCGTCTCTGCTGCTGAAGTGGAGATGGTCCTCAAACGACTTCCTCCTTATAGACGCCAGATGATGGAAAAAAGATGAGTCGAAGTTAAATCCAAAGCTGCGACAGATCTGATAATGACCTACTATATCCAACTAGCAATTAGGATGAATATGAGCCGGGCACACACCCCAATCAGTCAGGAGTTGAGCTATCTCTTTGGATAAAGGGTATGTCAAGCCGGCCCGGATCTGTTCCATATATATCCTAAAGTAGCCTTCGGGAGGAGTGTGCACTCGCTCGTGCTGGGCTGATAGCAGACACTATTTACCTATAAGCCATTTATGAACCTGCACCTCGAAGCAAATGTCCACCTCATGAGCAATGGACACCATATTTGCAATTCGAGGCGTGGGACCCCTAGCCCGGCTCCTCCTAACCCTCCTGGGTCTTTGAGTCCCCCTTTGTGCGCCCTGGGGGTTCGACATGCCGGCCTCCTGGTCCAGGCCATCTCCGCCATCATAATCGTCCACGGATCTTATTAAAGAGTCGTCTGAATCTACTACGGGCCATTGTTCAGAAGGCTGTTGGTCAGTCATTTTCCTACACGCTTTTCGTTTAGTCCTAAGAAAGGGATGCTGGTTAGTTCTATCAATGGTCACCGATTAGGATAATATGTCATCCAATTTTAAGTTCAGTCTAGTGAGACGGTCAAAGGCCCTAGCAAAGGCTGCGTTGCTGCTGGAGCTACTAGAAGAACTCATCCTAAATACATAATGAAATGTCAGATCGCGGACTCAAAATAGGCGCCACCCCGAGAAAGTCCACTTCGAATAGTGGGCTTTCCACGAAGGCTTTGGTCCAAACGAAGTTAGAGGCCCAAACAAGGCCACGCAACCCTAGAATGCGATCCGACGTCTAGAAATATTATCCATAGTCCACTACAGTTAATGAAAATCCCTAAATCTAGAAAATTCTCCGACGGTGTTTCCAGACACATGATTACATTTAGAATCTAGAGGAGGCCTAAGGATAGAAGGATCAAAAGCAATTGCAAAATGTTGGCACGGAGAATAAGCGAAGATATAGCAAAAACCCTAAATGCAGTATGTTCCACACCAAAGAATACAGGATTTAATCATTCTAAGTACAGAAATCGCTAATGTTGCAGAATTAAATTTAAAACGGTATAGCTGTCAAAGTTAGTTGAGAACTTACTTGCAGAGTGAGGTATAGTCTAATCAAATATGTGGTCGTAACACTTCACAAAGAAACGCGGGGTGAGAACGAAGAGAACTTACTGAAATCGCAGAAGAAACCGAGAGGAATGATAGAAATGCAAAAGAAATAGGAAAGTTTTGCAGCAGAAAATAAAGGAAGATTACGCGCCCTTTATAAAGATTTCGAATTTGAAAAGACACGGACGCTTCTAGAATAATACATGGCATTTTTGGATATGCCGGTGGGTTTTACGAAGCACCCTAAACAGCTGGTAGCAGAAGAGCAACCGTCAGATGATTGGACCGGCGTCATATTCGAAGCGACACAAGCTTTAAAAAGCTTTTCTGATTTATGGGGGGACTTCTGTTAGCAGAGTATAATGTCACTCCCTCGAAGACAATGGAAGGGCTCGTTTGTCCAACCGCTCGCTGGGGGAAATCCCCGCCTCGATTTACCCACACCACTGCTCTCATTCGTACATTGCCATCTCGGTCTCAAATTTGAGATGGATTCATGTGCGAAGGCAAATGAAGTCGTCCCAATTGCTCCACCATACGATCATAAGAAGGTGTTCCCGCCTCGATAGGCGAGGTGGTGGCCATTTAAATAACAGCTTCAATTGTCATGCGAATAACTGCATCCTAGAATCAAGGATTGGATAGAACTCAGACTTGATCTTCCTTGATTCTAGGGATCACGATCCCCGTTTTGATCAATTCAAATCTCCTTGATTTGGGGGATTCGGCATTCTCTATAAATAGGGGAAAGCGGCCTCCATAACAGGTTAATTACCCTCTCTCTACTCACAAATAATACGTACACAAGAACTTTTGATCCTCTAGCCTTCTCTAATCACGCAAATTACTAACTTGAGCGTCGCAGTTTCCCCAAGGGATAAAAGCCCCGACCCCTTTCTCCATTCATCATCTATTTTGCAGGAACAATTCTATACAATCGATTCAACATTTCTTGAGGTTCCTCGAAGATCGAACCCACTTCACATCCGGAACTTTCAGTTAGTAGTGAAAATAATATGTTGACTAAATTTTATGTAACATTTTTTCCATTGGTTTATTGAAGGTAAATATTGTTCAAAGATAAATTATAAGTGGGAAACATATACATGATAAGCATGATGTCCCTAAAGCCAGTACACATGATCTGCACACTAGATTGGAGGGTTAGCTAAAACTCCGCCTATGCCTTATCGCGTTAATATGATAAGAAAATAAGAGAACTAGAAAATAATGAGTATATATCCTTCCCATCGTTGTTGATATGATGGGTATTTATAAGAACTATACTTGGGATATTTGGCCCTTATCAAAAGTATGGTGCAGGTTATGTTAATTTTATTTTTAACAAAGCCTTACTTTCTCTTTATCATTACATGATTAATCATCACACCAATGATCCATGATGACAATGGATAAAGTGCTAAAATATTTATTTTCAACAAATTTACCATGGAATTTGCCTAAAAGTACAGGCCAAACTCTCACATGATTGCTCCTTATCTAAATAAGAAGAAAAAGAACTCTGGTAAGGATACAGATATATATTGCACATAGTTTTACATAATACTTTTAATTTTGTTCGAGTATTTTTAAATGTTAGCTATAATTCAAGATTAGGAACATGTCTACCAACTTGCCCGCTGTATAATGCGCTGATGCATAATTTGCTCTTTAAATTTGGTTTTAAAAAGTACATATGTTCATCAGCCGGGTTGGTACGGGGTCGGATTGAGTTTGATCGGGCTTTGCATAAAAAACATAAATCCAAGTCCAGTTCGGCCCACACTTTCAAATTTCGGGCTCGAGCAGGGTTTATAAGGTCATTCCCAAGCCCGATCCATGACTCATACTTATTTTTTTTGAAAATTTTAATTGACTAAATATATGCAAAAAAGAAAAAAATTTATATAACTACATATAAATCTTACATAAATTACTTTTTTATTAAATTATTCATGTTTTTGAACTATTGTACTGAGATTAAAAAACTTAATAGGTAAAAAAATAAAAAATTCAAAGCAATTATTAAACATAATGCATTAAATATATAATATTAATCGAGTTGGGCTTGGGTATTTGTACATAAACCAAACCCGACCCATAAAATATCGGGCTTCGACGGGTTCGGGCTTGGGCTAAGCTTTTTTAAAAATTGAGTTTCCAAGCCAGGCTCATAAAAGTGGGTTCCGATTGAATCGAGCGGGTACCCCTACCCATGAATAGGTCTACTCAAAAGTTAAATGTCTCCCTGAATTTTAAAGCACTCTGTTACCCTATGAATTTGAAAAAATGCTCCAGTTTATCTCCTCAGCTAGTAAAAAATGCACTAAGCTGCCCCTGATTGCCATGTGTCAACTTATGGTGAAGGGAGAAAAAATGACATGTTTGTAAAGTCAAACCATCTAAAGGTGACACATGGCGTTTAGGGGTAAATTGGTTATTTTACAATTTGAGAGGGTAACTAGATGCTTTTTAAAGTTCATGGATCATTTGACTTTTAAGATCAAGTTCAGGGGGTAAATCATGCATTAAACCCCATGTTATTAAAACAGGACGAGACCGATCAGTTGAACCGATAATTGGTAATGAGTCCGGTCCAGTTGATGAAAAATAGCGACTCAACTAAAAATCCTACATAACCGGTTCAAATTGGAAAAAACAGTTGAACCAGTCAAAACCCGATTCTTACGAAATTTTCATAAAAATAGGGATAATCAGAAATTTTATGTAAATGTTTTCACTATTAGGGAAAGACTTATTTATGACTTTGTTAGTGTCGACTTAATTCTTATGGAATTTAAATAGATTAGAGATAATTAGGAAATTATATTAATGTTTGCATTTTAATTTATGGAAATAATTTTTATATTGTAAATAGATATGATAGCGTGCTCTTATAGAAATATAAATAAAATTTATTATATTGTTTATTATTTGTATTTTTACCAAGAACAAATTATGGTTTAAGTGTATTATTAATTTATAATGTTACTAAAGCATATTATTTATTTATATATTTATATAGTTCAATTATTTTTTTAAAATTAAAAAAAATAAAATTAATTATTAACATTTATTAAGTTTAGTTATTTTTCTAAAACCTATCATTAACATTTATTATTTTAATTTTTTTTCACAAAATTTATACGTTGAATATTATGTATATATTTTTATTTTTATAAAATTAAATAGCGATTAAACTACAATTGAACCCGATCAAACCAGTAAAATAGTGAACCTCTAACTTCATCAGTTCGATATCCTGTCCGGTTTCGATAAAGTTAAATTTTTTATAACAGTATTTTGTGCTTGAGTAACATAATCTATTTGTTAAATTTATTTCTAATTCAAAAAAATTGAAGACTTTTGTCAATGTGTTAGGTGACCAGTGGTTGCACTTATACTAAACTAGTTCATTAATCTAATTATTTGTAATTTATTGCAATACATTTTAGTCAACCTATTAATTTAGATATACTAAATGTTTAAAAGAATCTAATTAATGTAAAGGTTGGTTGAATTGTTAGATTCTTAATTAATGCCTCCAATAACTAATAATGTCCAGATTTCATGTGATTAAACAGTTGTTTAGTAGTATTTACTTATAATTTTGCTGTTAGAGTATTGTTATGCATTCTTACAAAATAAATAGCAATTGATATAGAAAAGTAACCAATATTAGTGATGAAATTGATAAGAGTTTGTGAATTGATTATTAACACAGAAAAAAATATAAAAAGAGAGTATTAACAGAAAATGAAAAAAAAATATTTGTATGTTATGACAAATAAAAATTAGTAATATTGAGCCCTCCAAATTATATGTTATATTATCTTCGACCAACTTGAATATGTAAACTTAGCACATTATACCTAATGATTGTGCCAGGATCGAAGACAAGGTGTGGCACTCCGATTGACAACAGTTAACGATAGATCGTAAATATAATAATAGTAATTTTCTGTTAAATGTTCTAAATCTAACATTGATGGATATATAAAAGAATAGTAAAAACCTAACAAATATTACCATTAATGTGACAGAAAACAAAAGGAAAGGGTTAAATGTGGCGATTAAACCTTGGAATCAACGAAAAAAGGCCTTTAGATTAGGAGGATTTCAGATTTGAGGTATTATTTTATATTATAGATTTAAGGTATTACTATGGGCTGGGTTTAATCACTAAAAATGAACCCAACATCAACTAAAAACTCTAATTAATTATCTTTCTTTCCCTTTCTACCCTCCTTGCCCAACGTTTCCAGCAGCGGCAACAGCGTCCCTTTCAACATTTAGGGTTGAAAACGGGGTCTCAAATTTCTGAATCCGATGGAGATTCGTTACGATAAGGATGGAGAATCCCAGATAAGAATTCCCCACAGTTAGGGAGTGGAGAATTTTCCATACCCGAAACCTTAATGGGTATGGAGATGGGAATGGACTACCTAATCCGATAAATCTCCGACACCGATATACCTCCATTGAAAAATCCCCAAACATTTCTCGAATTATTACTAAAAAGTCCAAATATTTTCAATATTTTAAAAAAATTAAAATTTATATTATATGAAATATGGAGATTTTTGGGATACTCAAAGTGGTGGAGATTGTGGCTGACATTGGAGGAAGATTTTGAGACTGAGGAATACTAGTACTCGGGATATTGTGATTCAATGTTGTGAATGGTAGGTTCTGGGCCTCTAAATGTTACAGTGCTATCATTGGGGAGTGTCCTCGATTCCCTCTGTTCAAAAGTGTGGGGTGCTCTGCTACTGTTCCTAAACATAGATTTATCTTTTGGATGGCAGTTCAAGGGAGACTATTGACTAGGGACAATCTGCAGGTTCGTTTGGCTGGGGTGATGATTAAATGTCCAGTTTGTAGTTATGGGAATAAATCTCACTGTCATTTATTTTTTGACTGTCCGTTTTCTGTGGTTCTGTACAATGGAGTTAACAGTTGGTTAAGTAATCTTTTACCTGCTTGTCCTCGATTTTTGCATTGCCTTTTACGGTTGCAGGGGGCTAAATTTACTTGAGCTTGTATTTTGACGGCTATTCAGGCTCTGGTGTACATCATCTGGATCAATAGAAACTTAGGAAGCACGGAAATTTCAGTGACATGCCATTTCAGTGTTTTTCATCGGTTTCGGAAACGGAAACCTTAGGAAACCCCCATGAAACGTTTCGGGGCCGTTTCTACAATTAAAGAAAGTCGAAAACTCATTTCCTTAAATTCTGAAAACCGTTTCCTAGCAATTCCTCATATCGAAAGACCCAAATTTGATTCATTTCTAAAACTAAACTTTCTAATATATTCAAACTATTAAAACTTTAAAACCCCGATTCATTATTAAATAATAATAATAATAATAGCCATATATTATAGAAAAAACTTGTTTTATTCCATTTTATATACTTATATTATTATGATTCATGAAATATATCACAATGTTCAGACTTCATGAAATCTTATTTTCTTCGTTAAACATGTTTACTATTGTTTAATGTTTTGAAGTAGTTATTATTTATAGTAGATTTGCTTTATAATCAACAAATTTATTTTAAAAATATTTATTTTTTTAGTATTTTATATAAGAATGAAATAATATATATGAAATTTTATAGTTTTTATATTTATAAATATACCCATACATTTTTATTATTTATGCGTTTCCCCACAGTTTCCGAACCTATATTTTTTAGAAATGGCGTTTCCCCGTTTCCATTTCCGTGTCCGTTTCCGTTTCCGTGCTACATAGATAGGAACAATTGTGTTTTTTCCAACTTTAGTTTTTCTGTCGATTTTTGTCTTTAAGCAGTTGCAAATGATGGTCAGGTTTCGTATTTTTATGTTTCAGAACCGTATTAGGTCCAGTAGTGATAAGTCTATGTTTGATAGGCTCTATTGTTAATGTTGGCACCTTGAGGTGCTGTGTAATAGTTTCGTTTCGAGCTTAATATATTTTCCTCTTTCTATAAAAAAAATTATGGATATGGCTTATTCATAGTTTTTTTTTTAATTTTACAAACCCTGCAACATTAAAGGTCATATATATAAATGGAAGAACAATGTGACATTAAACCAAATATTGTTGATTTTGATGTTTTAATACATACTCTTAATATTTATTATGTAATGTGACATACTTTTTAAATTATATATTAAGACTTCAAATTTATTTAGCATTAAACATTGCAACAATTTGATCAAATAATATTTTTGAGTGATGTTTCAAAGTTTTTATTGTATGAAACTTTAAAAATATTTACATATTATTTATTTTAAAGGGGAATACCCGATACCCGATGGAGAATCCCCGATAAAGAAATAGAGGAAAAATTATCTCCGAATCTTTAATGGATATGGATATGGAGAACATTTTTTCCCCGAAATCTTAATGGATATGGAGATGAGAAATGCACCCGCGTCATGAAATCCGTTTTCATCCATACCTCCATTTTTTCTATATCTCCGGTGACTGAGAGGCAAAATAATGGGGGTTTTGGTATTTCCAGCGACTGGGGTGTGGCCGTTGCCACATCTTGTCACACCCTGCAAACGTCCTTGGTCATACCCATTGTTTTTCAGCTGAAACTTTTGATATTGTTCGATTTGAACGCCAAATGATTTGCATCTAAAAATTAGATTCAAAACTTGTGACAAATATCTCGGGTCATGTTTTCTTCAACTTTTGAAAGTTGAACTGAATTAATTAAATGAACTGAATTTAATTTAACTGTACTTATTTCCCTATAAATATATAATTATATATAGTTGAACCGAACATAACTAAATTTAATTGAATTGTAGTCCAAGAAAACATGACCATAATCTAATGGTTGAGATTATATTTATTAACTCTTGAAATTCGATATTTAAACCATATACAAACGAGATATTAGAGATTTTTTTACATATATTTGAAATCCATCTACCATGAGTTTTATTATGAAGATTAAAAAAGCTTTCTTCCCAAGTTATCAGTTGAAATGCAAGAATATTAAATTTCCAAATATGATGTCGAATATTATTGACTAATACAATATAAATATAGCACCGCATTTTTTGCTTAATAATTGATAGCAGGATAATATATTCCAAGCCACATTAAGCATATTATGCATTTTTTTTTAAAAAATGGCTTCACTTAGTTTATAATGATAATAAAGAAAAAATTTCACCTTATAAAGAAAAAATTTCACCACACCTCAGATTGTGAACTTGAGCTTGATACCTTATGAAATATTGTATTTAAGAGTTTTTTTATTATAATTTTGTTTTTGACAAAATAACAACACTTTCCTTTGCGACCATTTAATTAGTGTTGTGTATATTTATCAAATATTATCGTAAAAAGCAAAGTAATAATAATTACTCGAAAACAAAGTCACCATACAACATAGAATACATGTATAGGTATATCTGTTGAAGCATCAATGCCCATTGTAATTCAGTAATTTTTAAGCAACGGATATGTTAACCTTTGCTTAGCAACCCAATATAACAACTGGGATAAACTGCTAAGAATCTCGGGGATTCACCAAATATGACTTTAAAAATAACAACGGCAATCTTATAGATATTACTATAAAAAATCTCTATATCTCATAAACTAATTTGAGTATTGAGGGCTATGATTAAAATTAGGAGCCATTTGTTGCTATTGCACCCAAATCAGGTTAAACATTCGGACGTGAACAAATAAAAAAGAAAGAACCTTTTAGAGATCTTTTGAAAATTTTGTTAAATCAGTTAAATCTTTTGACAAGTTGAATCTCACTAATAATGTTGTTGAATTATCACAATCATATATAATAATAGCTGCCGAATGTTTTTAATATAACGCACATACATTTCAATAGATAACGAGTCAAAATTGATTTGTCATGGTATATTAAATAATTGATTACCCTTGCTGGCTAGACCATATCCTATAATCCTTTATCAATTCTGGCATTGTTTTTCATCAAAAAAAAAAAAAATTTTTGCCATTGTTTGATATAGTAAATAATGATTTTAATTGTTATTTTTTTATATTAAATAATAGTATATCATTTATTTCTATCAATGACTTCAAAATTTAAGTTAAATAGTGGAAAAAAAATTAAATTGATTTGCCGCACTTAATCCATTTTTTCATTTAAAGTTGTGTTTATACGTCTTTCTTCAAAACATATATGTCTCACAAAACTTAGTTTAAATAGTAAAAAAAAAAGAGTTTGTAATATTCCGGATTAAGATAGTATTTAAAAAATTATTATAAAATTAATTTTTATTAAACTGGCTAATATTTTATATTTTTATTTCTGAAAAAGTATCTTATATAATTTTTATAATATTGATTGTTATTCAAAATTCACTTAACTTAGAGCAAGTTCAATCATATTTCTCATTTTTCATCCTTCAAACTTTATTTTGCATAATTTAAACAACCATTTTTTTCATTTTTGTTTCCTCATATTAGATTCCTTTAAATTATTAATATATTATTATTATCATTATATTTTTTTTCTTTACATCATTTCTACTCTAATACTAACAAAAAAATTGAAATAAAAAACTTAAATAAATATTAATATAATATTTATTCCTCAAATGATGTTTCCTGTATTTGGAGAACCTCATTTTGAAAATGCAACCTATGGGAATTATTTCCCATGATTATCCCTCATTTTAGAAAACATTACAAAATGAAGATTCATTTAACATGCTCTTATAAATCTATTTTATGAAAAAATAAATAAAATATCAATCCAATTAATCTCGGGTAGGGCATGACTAAGCCTCACCACCTGTCCATAAATTCTAATCATCCGACGGACCAAGTGATTTCTAAACCATTGTTATTAAAAATAGATATAAATTGGGGAAAAGATTTGATGGGGTGGTAGAAGAAATGCAGAAGTCAAAAGAAAGATTTTTCTTTTTTTTTTCTAGTTTTCGTGATGTAAAATGGAGAACCCTTTAAAATGATGTTAGACATAAAGAAGAAAAAAAGGCCAAACCTGAACCCTATCAACAAACTTTACATTATTACATATTGCAAAAATACAGTGTACTAATACCTAAAATGTCAATAAAGAAGCTGTATTATTAGGTGACTCGTTTAATATCACGATCTTATGCTTATTATATTACACAAATTTATTGAATATTTATAATTATATAAAACTGTGATATTTCACAAACAAATATTGAGATATATTGCACCAATTTTTTTAAAAATCTTCAGTTAAAATTCAAAAACAATATAACCTTATACGGCTTATATAGATCATTAATCAATGTTCTCTTCAAGTTAAAGCAAATCTAGGATTATTACTCGACAAACATTCGCACTCCAATAGGGGATCAAACATGTACATAAGATCTTATCATACTCTAATATCATGTAAAAAATATGTTTTGTCTCGAAAGTCTGGTTATATTTAATTAAATAAAAATACAAATGAAGTTGAACAATTTACAAAAAATCAATTGATTTGTATTTAGGAACAATCTACACCATATATCACCTTCATTTGTGTTAGAAAAAGATTACCTGCAAATTAATGTACTAGAAAAAGATTAACTGCTAGTGTACGTCACACATTTTTAAGCAGAATATTTACATAGTTTTAATTAAATTTAATTTTTTTTATAGCAGCTCCGCCAATTTTTTAATTTCAAATAAAATAGTTTTTAATCTATTCTATTATACTTACATCGTTTTTCAGAAACTTCAAAATCGTCAGAAAGAATTCATAATCACAAGCATACATTCATGCAAAACTTAAATTGTATAAAGTAAAAAACAACAAAATTTTTTGGGTTGTTCCCCTTGATGGTAGTACTAAATACCACCCTTAAAGGAGATATCAACGGAAAGAAGAGGAGCAGCTTTTCGTTCATAATAACATAAAAGTCCAAGCTAAGATACAACAATACCTAATATACAGGCCAAGAATCACAAAGCTCACACGAGATGAAAAACATAATCCAGCGCAAACTCATAACTTAAGCATACAATATCACAAAGAGAAAAGCTGATCCCTAAACACGTATATAGCTGGTGAACCTAAATCTCGGCAAAAATTCTCTTAAATAGCTTCAAAAAGATAACCGCTTCACTGCAACTTGCATCTCCAAAAGCATCAATACCATCAAATGATAAAAGGATGAATCAGACGGTGAAGAGAAGAAGAAAACTGTAGAACTAAGCGACGAGAAGGAGAAGGAAGATTTGAGATCTGATACAAGGATTAGGGTTAAGGGCAAGTGCCTAACATATGCTTAAAACAAGAAATAAAAGAAAAGGCAGTAGCAATGGTTTGAGTCCTGGACTTTTGGCCAACCTCCTAAGATGGATGGTGAAAATTGTATAGTATCAACGGGTGTCAAACAACTGGTATCAATATAAAAATACTGTTAGTTTGATGCTAAAATGGTCAATACTACGACAATAGTTCAAAATATTTCTACTAATTCAGGTCCACATTTCAACTCTCTTCAAGGTTTGATAAATTACAGAAAAACAATAAGTCAAAATTCAAAATTAAACTGGGCATGATAGTTCATGAAACTGTTTGATACATTCAAAGTTATAAGGTCATCTGGAGTCCTTGTGATTGAAGGCAATGGACATAATTAATACTATGTAGTCTATTTGTTATATATTGACATTTTCTTTTTATTTGTGTTTTTGTTTTTTACACGTCATTAATTTGTGGTTGTAGATAGGTAAGACTTTGCTATTTAAAAGCACAATTTTGACTTATCGTGGTGAAACATTTGTACTTTGAAGGTTTAATACTTCGCATTCAAGATTTTTCCATAATCTCGTTAATTAAATTATTTAAAAAATAGATTAGTTATAACTTTAACCACATGACACATCCCAGTCACAATACTTTAGATTTTAGAGATTAAACACCATAAAATTAGAACTATTTTTGGACTAAAATAATACTATATAATTAGAACTCTTCAATTACAAGCCAAATGTTTTCTAAGAAATTGTTAAGAACAAAACGGTGAAGACAGACAAAAATTGGCGAAGATAAAAAATGTAGCAATTAGAACTGCCCAATATATTGTTATCTAAGTGCTTTAACTGTTAAATATTTCTTTTTTACAAGCTTTGGAAATTTAATACTAGTTACCTCAAATAATTCTCAATCTTTTATGATACTCGTACATAACTAAAATATTATTTAATTAGAGATTAAATAGTACTTTTGGAGAAAATTGTTATAAATACCCCGATCCATCCGATAACGGATTATTCGGGTTACAAAATCCGATCCAATTTGGATAATTGAACTTTATAAGAAAATAAATAAGTTCAAGGATTTTTTTATATTTTATTTCTTCTTAAGTTTTAAATGGAACTTTTCCATTTTCAACTTCTATAAATATAAATATGAGTTTGTGGAATGTAAAAGTTGATAGATTTTTTATATTTCACTTTCTTCATTCTCTCTGGTTTTCGTCTCACAATGAAAACATTGCAAATTGATCGTTATCGATTTTTGTTACTGCAGAAGTTGTAGATATACATTCATACTCGGAGTAACCGTGAGATAGGTTTGACTTGACATTCGATGTGACGTTCTTCGATTTTCAGCAGATGAATTCACCTCTGTTGGATTATAAACTTGATTTAATCCAAACTAATTTGGAGGCTATTAAATGTGTTTGTTGGGAGTTGTGGTTAGATGGATGTTGTGGTTAATAAATGTGTTAGTTGGGAGTAGTGGTTAATAAATGTGTTAGTTGGGAGTTGTATCATTCACCTATAAATAGGAGAGTTGTTTAGTTGTTTTTTATCAAGTAGAAGTAAGAACTTCTTAAGAGAGAAAAGAAGAAAAAAAATAAGTGTGAGTTGTAGTGTTTGAGTGAGTGTGTTCTTGTAATATTTTCCTTGAGTTTTAATCAAAGTTGTTCTCTTGAGTGTTATATTCCCAACACTTTATACTTGTTTTATACCATTTTCAGACAAGGTATAGAGCGCGCGATGTGCTCGTGGGAAATCTTCGTAGTAAAGCTTTGTGCAAAACCCAAGATAAGTTCCTATTGGATTTATGACATTGCTTCACGTATTTATTTGAGGCATATTAACAAAAAAAAAAGTTTGGTCAAATAGAAACATCCTGCAATAAAAAGTTGGTTCAATTCCAAGTGAAGGGAATCCTTAGGGCTAACAATGTTGGGTCTAACCATATATGAGTGGACACGTGGTTGAGGGTAAGTCAACACAGCAACAAGTTATCAATTAATCTTATATTTAAGATCAGTTTACACCGCATACATCTATGGCTTTTCTTTAATGAAATTGGGAATGAGGAGAACGAATGCTCGAATATCCCAATTAAATTGGAACCCCTGAAATTCTAAATTTTAAGTTTAAATAAAGATAGTAAGAACTTTTATTAGTGCTCCTGTTTTAATTGGAGTCCAAGGCAACAACTAATAAAGACACATATGGAAGGAAGGGCTGGCAATTAAGAAATTTATAGTAGCTTGTTGGAGATAAATTGAATTATAATTAAACTTTTTCGAGCATTTTGAGGTTCATGAATTAGATTAAGTACATGTCTTTATTTGAGTTCATGTATTTGCTTAATTCATGCATTTGGACGTGTATTTAAGACGTTCATGTATGTTATTTATGTTTATGTCTCTTAGACTTTTCCTCCAAAGTATGTATAATAGTTCTCAATATCAATGGAATCATCGAGTGAGTAAGACAGTATTTTTTACTTATCAAATCACTTCTACTCCTTCTTTAGGGATAATAAAGATAATCATTAAAGTAACCACTTGGAAGTGATTAGTTATTGAATCTATATAAATAGGCAAAGAAAATCTAGATAGCGTAATTTTGAATTGATGCATCATTAGCGGTTAAAATGATTTGGAGATTTTCTTTCAATAGAGGTTAAAAAAAAGGGAAGATATGGTGTCCAGCCACTCACATCGGTGAGGATTGCACTATGCCAGCTGTCCTTACCTGGAGTACTGCTTTAGCAAAGCTAACAATAATCTTACGGCTGGAACCACCAACTGAGCTTGTTACCAATGAAGTCGTAGCAGTCCGCAATCTCTAATTAATTGAATTAATTAGAAGGTAGATCCCACTCTACTCTCGCTTAGTATTCTATTTATTGCTGTATTGCGCTAGCCTTTTCCTTTAGTAGACTTGTTTGTTGGGCGGGTCAGGTTGGGTCCGGGTCCGGGTCCTGCTTGATAGGCTTTTTAATAAAAATATTAACCCAAACCCGGCTCAAGCCCATACTTTAGAATTTCGGCTCGGCCGCGTTTGGCCGGGTTTACAAGGTAATTCTCAAGCTCGGCCCGGGCCCGTAAATATTTTTTTATTAAATTAAATAGAAAAATTATAAAATAAATAAAAATATATTTAAATTTTAAACATAATTGCATTGTTTACTTAAAATCTTTAATATTTGGTAAAATTTATTACAATCAAGTATATAAATTTAATAGTATAAAATATAAAATTTTAAAATAGTTATAAATTTAATGTATAAATATATAATAAAATAAATAAAATTATTCATCGGGCATGGGTATTTATGTAAAAACCAAGCCCGACTCATAAAAATTCGGGTTTTGACAGGTTCGGGTTCGGGCTCGGGCCAGGTTTTTTTAGAAAATAAGTGTCCAAGCCTAACCCGTTGAAGCAGGCTTGGGCCGAGCCAGGCGAGTAACCCGGCTCGCGAACAGGTCTAGAAATTATGTGCATTTTTTTAAAAAAAATAAGTCAAGTAAGGCCTTGTTCTCTTCACCTTTAATTTGGTTAAATTCAGTTCAGTTCAGTTAAGTACAATTCAGTTCAGTTAAGTTCAGTTCAATTCAGGTCCATTAAGTTCAATTCAGTTCAGTTCAGTTAAGTTCAATTCAGTTAAAGTCTATTAAGTTCAGTTCAGGTCCATAAATTATAATAATTATTCTAATTAATCTTTAATAAAAATTAATAGTAATAAATAATAAAAAGAAGAACAATTATAAAAATATTAATAAATAAAAATAATTATTATTTAATGTAGTTAATATTGATCATAAATATAGTAAAAATAATTTTTATATAGTGATAATTACTAGTGTTATTGATATAATAATAGTATTAATGTAATTATAATATAATAATATTTTTATTTATAATCATAGTATTAATTAATTAGAAAATGTGATATGTGATAATAAAATAAAA
>CATIWQ010441411.1:0-18036 GCA_949673415.1 Euphorbia schlechtendalii
AGATTCACCCAGTTTTTGCATTTGCATAAAAAACAACTACATACCACGTGAATCTTTTATATGAAGTATAAAATGACTCTAAACCATATCATTTTATGATTGAAAATATCAAGATAATAAGTGTAATTATACACTTATCACCATGCAAAGGCCGATCTACACCGGATGGCCGTTCTCCACGTGTGGAATCGACATCGTCGCTCTAATACCCACTACCATCCAGTAGAAGAAATTCATTCTTGTGGCAGTTGACCATTTCTCCAAATGGGTAGAAGCGTTGGAAATAAGAACCATCACCCCAAAAAGGGTCATCGACTTCATACGGTACCACATCATCATCCGTTTTGGCATCCCATAAAAATCATTTCGGATATTGGTTCGAAATTCATAGTAGTTGAGTTCAAGGCTTTCTGCAAAGAGTTAAAAATTGAACAGCACTTTTCATCCGTCGCACATGCCAAATGGAGGTCACAAAAAAAATGCTTGGTGAGGGTCTCAAAAAATGTTTAGAAGGAAGAAAAGGAGCATGGGACGAGGAACTGAACAATGTGCTTATGGTCATACCGGATAACTCCTTGTAAACCGACTAGAGAAACCCATTCCTACTAGTTCACAGTGTGGAGGCGATCATGCAGGTGGAGATTGGTACTCCCTCAGACTAGGTCTAGTATTACAATGAAGAATAAAATAGCATCAATCTGCTTCACCACCTAGAAAGTCTAGAAGAAAGACGTGAGCAAGCTTGCATTCTAAAGGCAACCTACAAAGCGAAGATAGCAAGATATCACAACAAGAAGGTTAAGGAAGTACGGCTCAATAAAGGAGACCTAGTCTTAAGAGACTTAGCCGCCTCATAGAAGCCGAAAGGAAAAGGCAAGCTAGGAGCCAACTGGGAAGGTATCTATGCAATCGTGAGGTCATTGGACCCGCCACCTATAGACTGAGAGAGATGGATGGGAAGAAGTTGCCTAGAACTTGGAACATAGCCTCTCTCAAACAGTATTTCATGAGCGCATGACCATAGACACAACCAGGTGCACTCTTTTCCTTAATATGTATTTTCTCCCATTGGGTTTTTTCTATACAAGGTTTTTAACGAGGCAATCAGCTCTTGATGGGTCATAAGCTGGATAATGGACCTATAGACATCAATTGATGTTACCTTTTACTCTTTTTAATGAAAAAGAAATTTGCTCAAAAATACTTATGCAATTTAGTAGTACTGATCACACTATTTGAAATTCACTCGTCACAAAAAGTTCTTAAGGAATAGAATAGTCTAAAGGGCAACAATCCTTTAAGGGATGGTTGAGCACACAAGCTTCACGCACCTAGCTCCCCCTATTCACTCTGTGGCTCAGTATGGTAGTCGATTATAGCTTCTTTTAGTATTTTAAGAATCTAAGAGATGACTCGCTTTAACTTGGTTACTTTTAAAAGTACATCTTTAAAAAGATATTACAACAAACAAAATGAAATAGAACCCGGTTGAAAAGTAAAAAACATAACGCGGCTTAGTACAATAGTCACTTATAGCCTCATCAGACATTTTAAGAATGGTAAACAATGGCTTGCACACACTTGGTCATTTTCCAATGTTGTTTGCTAAAAGAACAATATAAAATGACAAGAAGTTGAAAAACTAAGATGTATTAAAAGTACGGGTCACAAAGGACCAATTGTTAAAATACCATGAAGGGCTTACAAGTCTCAGCCACGTGGGCCTAAATTACAAAATCAATTAGAAAAAAAATTAAAGATACTGAGGAGGAGAAGAAGCGTGATCAGCCGACTCCTCTACGTTCTTGGCCGAGGGAACCACTAACATGCCATCTGGATTGGCTAGATCCTCCTCTTGATCTGCCAGCTCTTGGTGTTCTTTTTCCCTTTGATGAGCATCCAAGTCCTTGTAGCTTGGGAAGTCCACCTTCATGACGAGGTCATCTGGTATATCCGGATGAAGAGCCTAGCTCGCAAGAAACACCTCTCTCAGTAAAGATAGCCGAATTCTATCAGACGGTTTGTGATCACCTCAGCCACTACCATGGAATTGTTCCTCTCCTCCTCCGATTTGCTTAGGACCTCCTCCAAGTCGATAGTTCTTGCAGTCGCTTCCTCGAAGTTCTTGGCTAAGTCAGTCACTTTTTTAGCATCCTTTTTTACCCTCGCTCGGGCGTGCTTAGCCTCATCCACCTTCTGAGTGGCAACAGCATGTTTGACCTCAAGGTCCCTAACCCATTCAGCGACCGTATTGTACTTCTTCTCGAAGTAGGAGTCCTTGTAAGCCTGCCTTATCAGCTCACTCATCCTCGACATCACCTAAAACAGGAACCGGTTAATTGTCAATTCAAGCCGCATCACAAAATCTTGGAGAAAAAAAAATTACTTACAAAAGTGAGGTCTTGGAAGAGGACGGTTGAAAGGACGGTAGTTGCCTCATTTAGGGAGGGGGAAGCACTCTTTCAAGAGAGACTGGAACCTAAGGTCCTGGCAGTCAATCTTAGGTGCCGCCCTTACAAACACGTCCACTAAAGAATGCTATGGTGGTGACCAGTTGGGAGATCGTGGGGCTGAATCCACTACCTGACAAACATGGGTTGACAAACATTAATCAATTCACTCCGGATGAAGGAACTACGAAGATGGTTGAGAAAAAAGATTAAATAAAATGAATACCTGAGCCATTTTTTCCTTCTTTGAGGCCGGGTCACTACATAAGTTGGCTGAAAAATGCTTGGGCACAGAAGAGCCCACACCCGCTTCAAGCCGGCTCACAACTCCCACCTTTATCGGGACTGGTTTGGTCCTTTAATCTTGCATGGCCTTCTTCTTGGCCACTAAAATATTGGTTTCAAATTATTTAGGAGTGGGCATGCTTAAAACAAAAATAGACAGATTGAAAAGGATAAGTACCAGTTGGTGGATCATGATTCTACAAGTAAAATATCTTGTTAGTGTTAGGGTTATGAGGTTGAAGGTGGTGACCTTGAATTGATGCCCACGTGGTCATGCTCAGCCTCCACATGTTGGGCTTCAAACCCTTAGAGAACTTCACCCTAGGATCATGAACCTGGTGGGCTTTTCTAGATATATTCGTCGGCTTCTCTATTTACCACTTGGTAGGAAAGGTGGGATGATTCTCATCTATATGAATGTAAAACCAAAACTCTTTAAAATTGTGCTTCGAGTTGGGCCTCACATAAAAATGATAAAACCTTGAGCCGGGTGGCTTATTCAACTGGTAATGGTCATCCCCTTGTTTTTCTTAATTCTACACAACTTTTGGAAGAATATTGGACTGAACTCATAGCCGGCATATAAACATAGTTGGTAGTGGCCCATCAAGCTGGCCCACGCATTGGGATACAACTCGGCTAGACAGATCCCCCACACGATCAACAAGTTGCACATCGATTTAGGGAGGGGATATCTGAAGTCGCTTCGCTACATGTCCATGTACATGCTCAAATGACCACGCGGAGGAGCTTTCACCCATTGCTTCTCTGAGGGAAGGAGAACGTGGCATTGTTAAAGCCAGTCGAACATCACCTCCTTGTGGGTAATATGGAGCTCATGGACCATAGAAACCATGTCATCCACTCAAGGAGTCATCCTCCTCTCCCTAACCGGCATTGCAGAAGTAGAAGCCTCCTCGCCGGATTGAACTCTTGGCAATTCAGGCTCATTAAGTTCATCAGCCAGCTCCTCAACAAGGTTTTCCCCTTGCTCCTCTTCTTGAAAAGACATCTCAGGAGTAAATATCTCCATCCATCGGCTTGATGACTCCCCACTCTCAACATCGCTCATGCCCTTGATCTTAGACGTGTCACCCCTCATTTGATTGGATATAGTATTCTTAGAAGCCATCACTCGGTTCACTGTCTTTTTTAACCTAACATATTTAAATTTTGGTGAGGTGACCTTATTTAGAGGTTTTGTTAAGTATGTGTTATAGACATGCTCTTCCATCCGTCTCAACCACTTACTACCACTACTACTATTAGTGTCACTACCGGATAGGCGAGACTGATATTTTACTATCTCCATGAGCTGGCCCTAAAGCTACAAACAACAAATCTAAAGATTTAAATGGATTTTCAAACTACTTTTTGGGGGGAAACACTAAATCAACAGATTTTTACTTAGCTAAAGACCAAAAAGACATGAACATGAAGAACACCACAATAAAAATTGCAGAAATGGAGCATAGGATAAAACGTAAAAAGAGAAAAAATGAAACTTTGAAGCACTTATGATGAAAAGATGCGCAAAAGAAAATAGAGTATTAAACACTTACTTGATTAAAGGAAAGGTTGCTGATTAGAGTAGAATTGAAGATGAGAAAAAGAGGTTATAAAAGCTCTAAAATCGCCTGAAAATGAACTAGAAAAGCAAAGGTAAGAGAGAAGATGAAATGGGCAATGCTTTTATAGGTGATGTGATATTTGAAAAGACTTTCATCCTCACCATTGGATCTAGGGCGCGTGGAAGACAATCAATGACTCGGATTTGGTCCGTATAAATAGCTGTCATCAAATTAACTAAACTCCAAGTGACGTGGCCGAAGCCATAGGCAATCCAACCGACGTTGTTGAAGATTTGAATTTTAAAAGATGTGGCTGAGGTCAAACAAAATTCCAGCACGACGCTGACACAGTTAGAGTACTTCAACTCTGCATGTTGGAGCTATGTAACAAGCGAGTGACGTGGTCACAAGCGAACACTCACCCGTTTGAAGAAGAACCTAGAAGGACTTTCCCATGCTTGTGAGGGGGCTTTTGATAACTCGGCCTAGTTTACACCTAGTGTGTATTTCCCACTCTTTCCTCACCACGTGGTGATTAGGTCCCACCGGGTGATTGGGACAGCAGAGGAAGCCCTCCTCTAGTGCAGAGATGCTAGGTCATCTCTGATCCTCATCCAACTAGCAAAGGATTCGATACAAGTTGGACTCTACCTCTTCAAGCAAGAGATACACTTCAACTAGGAGTGAGCCACTAATGATAGAGATCACTTCCATCACTACTTAGGTTGTCTCACCCCATATATACAAGCCTCCACTGCATAATAGAGGTACACTATTCTCACATTCTCAATTATTACTCTCTTCCCACTCTCTTAAATCCATCGTTAACTTAGGCATCAGAGAGTCTACGCCGATCACACAGTTAGTCCCTTATAGTCACCCATGTCTTGCAGATTTTGACCACCGTGCAAGGCAAACTACACAAGATTAATTTTCTGAAGATAAGCACGTAAGAGACACCTTCTCACACCAATCTTTCAACATATAAATAATTTACTAGGTTTCTAATTGATTCTAACATATTTCTGATATATATCTAACATATTTTTAATATATTTCTAACATATATTCTAATAGATTCTAACATATTTATTTTTAATATAAAAGATGATTGTGTAAATAAATTTCAAAAAATTATAATTTCATAAAGTTTTTATTTTTTGTAAATATTTTGTATATGAACAATTATGTAACTATCCCGGTTAAAATCCTCAAAAGGCTATATAGATAGTGAGTGGGTTCTGGCCCAATAAACCACATTTTCATATGGCTTTCCAAATAATTTGGAAAAATTTTATCCTTTTCTTTTAGCTAGATGTTTTATAAAAATCATTTGAGTAATTTTGTTGAAGAATTATGTACTACATTTACTTAAATGATATACTTTTATCATAATTGTCTTCGAGGAATCCTAACATAATTTTCATTACACTATCATTATGCGAATAAATAAACTACTATGTATTAATAAATTTCAAACTTACATCCACTTGCGGGGATAACTTAT
Organism: Euphorbia schlechtendalii; assembly: GCA_949673415.1. NCBI lineage: Eukaryota > Viridiplantae > Streptophyta > Magnoliopsida > Malpighiales > Euphorbiaceae > Euphorbia > Euphorbia schlechtendalii. The sequence continues at coordinate 5,814 of CATIWQ010441411.1, forward strand.
TTGGGAGAGCGTCAGACTGAAGATCTGAAGGTTGTGTGTTTAATTCACGCTCACCACATTTTTTCTAGTTGTTTATTTGTGTCGTTCCCCTTGACTAACAATTAATCATTTTTATTTATCAATAACAATTAAGGGATTTTATTTATTATTCGAAATTTTGTTTTCTTTTAGATAAAAAAAACCTACAATTAAAAGTTATATAGGTTTGTGGCAAAATTTAAATTTCTAAGACTAAGGAGTTTTGTACGGTTTTCGAAAGAGTTTCTAAAGATATAAATAACCATTATGCCAACCCTAACCCTACCCAGCCGCCACCACCAAACCACCCTTTCCCTTGTCAAACTCTGTGCCGGACACCGCCTACCACACCCCAACCCCGATCAGCCCCTTCCAGCACCTCCAGCCCCCTCTCATACCCAGTCTCACAACCTTCATGCACCAAAAAGGATGAAAAATCAGTATAGCTTGATTATCTCTGATTTATATAGCTTGATTAGGGGAGGAATTTTGTGGTGAATATTTTTGCACCTGCGGGCAGTTGGCTTGTTGTGATCTCCTTTATTTCAAAAGATTCGCTAACTAGTTTCTTGGATGGAGATAGGCGCTCATTGTATGATTTGATTTCGAGGTTTTAACCTTATTCATTAGATTTTATCCCTATTGAACATCTATGTTTTGTCGATTTTGTGGGTTTACATCTAGCGATTATTATAGAATCTTTGATTCATGAAGTCGTGGATGTTACAAGGGAATTAATTTCCATTGACTTTATCTTTGCTAAACCTGAATGTCTAGATGTGATTACATGTATCATGAGTGTCCCGATGATAGCTTCGGACCATTGTATAAACATGATTCTGGTAGATGTTTTACTTTCGGTATGGGCAAGTAGAAGATAGCTAACGACATGTAATAATTGCACCGAATTTGAGTCGAAATTTGCCTCCGTTAGCCCCTATACAACACATGGTTTTGGGGATAGATATCAAGGTGTTTCCATGTATGAAGACCTATGTTCTAACCATTCTTTGGAGCCTCTACAACCTGCCTCTACCGAACGAACAACTAATGCCCTAGTCACCGCTAGCAGAACTAGTTTTGTCCCTGCCACAAAAAGTGCCCAGGACTGCAAAACTGAATCTGCTCGCATTTGTTTGATTGATCCTTATGCTTCCTTGAATAATGTAGCTCCCATCTCAAGCTCCTATGGTCCCGACATTCATAATATGAACCATCTATTTATTCAGTCACACGTGGAGAAATCGAGCGAAGCACTCCTCACATGGTCGGATGGTGTTCAGCTTGGTTTATTCAAGGAAAGCGGGAAGGAGCTGATTTTAGAGGAAATCCAACGATGAGTATAAGCCTAGTTTTGGGTTCTTTAATCAAGGGATCATTTTATCTATGTATTTATCATTTATAAGTTGGAATTACTAGGGGGGAGTGTCGAGTAGTATTAAACAATGGTTTATTCTTTCTTGTATTCAAAAATTTGATTTGCAATTTGTGGTATTGCTCAAAACCAAAGTTGAATCAATCTCAGAGATTTCTTTTAGGAGATTTTGGGGACACAATGATTTTAAATATAAATGTATTAGCTCGGAGGGATTATTGGGTGGTACTATTTCATGGAATTGTATTCACTTATCAGGGTTTCTAATTGCATCGTCACCTCATTGGACCATTATGCATTTTTACTCAAGAATCTTGGATTTTAATGTAATTGCTTTGTATGGCTCTACGGGTTGGTTTGAAAGGAGCTAAATGTGGCGGGATTTGATTCCCATATCTCTCCACTTGAAAATGTATTTTAACAAGGTTTTGCATGGGAATGAAAGGTCTAGTGAATTGACTTCACTATCGCTTCCAAGCTTCAATGATTACAATGAAAGTGGTATTCACGATCTTCCGCTTCATGGGAGAGATTATACGTGGCACAATGCAAGATCATTCTCCTGAATTGATAAAGTTATGGTGTCAAGCACCATGGTAAACTGATGGGTGGACTTATCAATTCGTACAATCGACTCTTTGCTCTTGGACCATTTCCCGATTTTGTTTACCAGTCATTCGGCGTTACCTTCGGGACCGAAACTATTTCGATCTTTAAATTGCTGATGGGATAGCAGTGATTTTCTCCCTTTTTTACGTCTTAAGTAGGCTGCAATTTGTGAGATAAACATCAACAAAGATTTCCCCTTTCACTTTCGGCTCTTAGGCAAAGCAATTAAATCGTGTTTCTCTTTGAACTTTGGGAAAATAGAGCAACAAATTTCAAACCTGGAATCACGCATAATGGGACTTACGGATAGCAATGTGCAGCGCCCTTTAAGTACCCTAGCTGTTGCCGATTTGACTTCGACAAGGAATTTACATGCGCAAAGGAGACACCACCTCAAAAGCATTAAACATCAACAATCTAGGGTGAAATGGATACTTTTAGGAGACAATAACACAAGTTTTTTTTCATCATATAGTTATTGCCTGCTCCATGAATAATAAGATTTAGTCATTTCTAATCAACGAGACACTTACCTTTGATTTGGGAAGGATCTTGTTAGTACTAAACAAATTTTACTCCGATCTATTTATAGCAGATAGAGAAATTCTATTTTCCCTTCACAAATTATCTTTTTCCAGAGTATTAAAAGTTCAGAATCGGAGTTTGACAGCATCTTTTTCAGAATCAGAAGTGTGGGAGGTGATAATTTCTTGTAACGAAAACAAAGCCATGGGCTCGGATGGTTTTAACCATATTTTGTGGAGCTCTTCGCTCGATTTCATGAATCAACCTTTATACCAAAAAATGATCAAAAATTCATTTACGGTTCTTACCATAAAAGTATCCGGAACTTGTGAGATTCAGAATTTTAGACAGATTGCTTTAATTCACGGGGTGTGCAAGGTGATTACGAAGCAACTATCCTCATGGTTAAAGATGGTTTTGCCATCTCTTATTTCTGGTAATCAATTTGCCTTTTTTAAAGTTAGAAGCATCCATGAGTTCTCCTTTTTGGCTTCGGAGATACTCCATTCTATACATAAAGAATGTTGGTCATACATGGTCTTGAAATTAGACTTTCATAAGGTTTTCGATTGTGTCTCCCTGGCCTACATTGATTTGGTTATGTTGAAGATGGGCTTTAATCACAAGTGGATTTCTTGGTTGAAAGGCTATCGTCATAAGTCTACCACGTCTCTCTTGATCAAAGGAAGCTCAATTCCAATCCAAAGAGGTGTGAAACAAGGTGACCCTTTATCACCATTTATTTTTATACTAGCAATGGAAGGACTAAAGCAACTCTTTGACATGAGCATTCACGAGGGACTTCTACCAAGGTTTAAAATAGACAATTCTCTACCGGATGTCTCCTTATTGCAATTCGTGGACGACACAATTTTTTTCCTTCCTCCCGACGCTTTGCTTATTCCCTAATTAATTCGTATATTGCGATGCTTTGAATTAATCTTGGGCTTTCATATAAATTATCATAAAAGCTCCATTCTCGGAGTTAATATTGATGAAAATACGTTGAATTGTTGCACCTCGAGACTTGGTTGCAAAACTGAGAATTTTCCCGTACATTACCTTGGGACCCCCCTCTTTCAAGCGAGTAAATTGTAGCAGTTGGGACGCTTTTATTGCAAAATTTCAAAACCATTTGGCTAGCTGGAAAGGAAAATGCCTATCTTATGCAGGACACAAAGTTTTGGTGAAATCGATACTTTCCTATATCCCAATTATTTGCTTTCGCTTATTGAATTACCGAAAGCGGTGAATAAGAAACTTGTATGCATTATGAGAAACTTTTTATGGAGGGGGGATCATGTTCGTAACGGAATTTGCAAGTTTAGTTGGAGAACAATTAATTTGCTGAAACCCTTGGTCGAGGTTGTATACTCGTGACTTTAAGCTCGTTAATTATAGCCTTTTACTCAAATGGTTATGGCACCTTTGGAATTTGGATGAATGTTCATTATGGGCTCTTTTCTGTGTAAGAAGACATGGGATTAACTCTTGGTGGGACTTAAATCGAGCTTGACAAATCACTCCTGTCCCCAATGTGGCTAAATGTACTCTCGTGTTGCTACCGTAAAAATGTTTTTTGGGACTTTTTGGTGTCGCACTCATGTATACAACTGGGCAGCGGTACCTCGGCTCGTTTTTTGCATGATTCATGGGTAGAAAACTAGCCCTTAAAGTGTTTTTTTGATGACCTTTGGGAGTTGAACGTCATGCGAAGCAATACGGTGGAAAAAGTGTGCCTGGAACTATTAAATAATGCGAGTTTTGACAGGCCTTTATGGTGTAGACGACTACGGTTTACTGAAAGGCAGCGATGTCTTGAGCTAAGAACCTAATTCTTGAGAACGTTCCGGGCATCTTTCCATCATTGATAACAGCAAGTTCCCTCAAAAGACAAGTAACGCTGAACTTCCGGTGCATTAATAACCGACTTATTTTGAACCTTTTACATTGGAAAGTATTCTCCGCTGCTTCTTTTTGTGCAGGTTTTTAATCAAACGACAATGGGGCGAATCCACTCGTGTCGTTTAGTTTGATTTGGAACACACCTATGATACCACGCATTCACTTTTTCGGTTTATCTTTGTTCCATAGAAGGCTTCCAACCAAGGATTTCCTTTTTACAAGAGGCGGTGCAACAGTAGCGAATTCCTTTTGTCCATTTTGTCATGAAACTGAAACTATCAACCACATGCTTCTCTTTTGCAAATATAGTTGGCTCGTTTGGTGCAAACCCTCCAATGGCTCGGCTGCTCTTTACCTCTACCAAGCTACTCATACGATTTCTTGGTGCTATGGTAGTCTCTCTTTGTTTCGGGAGTTAAAAGAGACTTCGCAACAACGGTTTGGTTCTCCATAGCGTGGGGGATTTGGAAATGACGGAATAAGTTTGTTTTCAAGAATGTATGTGGCACTTAAGATTTTCTGATAGCTAGTATCCATCATTGTTGGTTTCATTTTAAGAATAGGAATAAGCTTCTTTCGATGTCGGCAACGGATATCATAATTGATCCGACCCTACTTTGTACATGACACTTTGTATTTATTTGGGCGAGTCACATTTTGTGACACGTTCTTTTAATGAAAAGAGGGATGTGTGTTTTGTAGGCAAGCGAACGCATCAACCTAGTTGGGACGTTCGCCCCGAATTTTCACCCATTCCAAACTTTTTCTGATGGAGGAACACACTGTTCCTCCGGAGGTTTTTCAAAAAAAAAAAAAAGGTTTGTGGCATATATACAAACAAGGAAATAAACTTGTTCACTATGTTTGTAAAGTTTTTTGTTTGGATTCAATTTAATTGTATTCATATTGAAAAATTCTATTAAGAAAAAGAGTTTCAATTAACCAAATTTGATTTCTTGCGTACGTGAAGACTAGAAATCTTGTCAAAAGCTGTATGATTTCGAAGGAATTGTTTTGTACTATGCTTTTGAATATTATTTTTACTATAATGCCCTTCACATATTGTTTAAACAATTTTGAAAAACTTTAAATAAATTCATTAACAATCAATTGAATTATTTTTATATAAAGCAATTTCCAAAAAAGAAAGAAACTTGTTTGCAAAAATCAATTCAAATTAATTCCAAATTTAATTTAATTCAATTCTTCTCATTTTGTTGTGGAAATGTTTCCATACATACCAATTTTTGTAGGGAAAAAAATTTGAAGAGCATGGCACGTATGTCTTACTCATACAAAGCAAAGTAAATATATTGACTTCCCCACTAGAGAAGGAAAAGGAATAGCTAATGATATAGGATACATGTTTTACGATTTAGAGCAAAAAAGTTGCAAATTCCAATTTCAATAATCAAAACAAAAACAAAAAGAACAAGTTTACTTGTGTTTGTAGGAAAAGCATTTAGTAGTTACCCATGATTGATTCCAAAAGTAAAGATGGGCAAAAAGTGAAAAAAAGTGCACGCTTAAGTGGAGTTAAAATATAATGGGATTCAATGCTTTCTTCTCTCGAGTCTCAACCAAACACATGATATAAAGGGTTCTTTTTATAATTATACATATAGGTGTCTAACAAACAAAAGAAACAAAAATGAGAGAGGAGGAGATATTGATAGATCAGAAATTGGTGGAAAAAGCACTCTATCTACCAAGGCTTTTAGGGGATTTAAGGTAGTGAAAGGGCTTTCACTATATAAAGATGGTGGAAAATGCGAAAAAAAACCAAATTATTATTATTATTATTATTATTATTATTATTATTATTATTTAATAATATTATTATAATGATAGACTTTAAAGGCGAATCTGACCAAGGCAACGACAATGTGTAAAAAAACCAAAAAAATAATAATATTATTATTATCGTCGTCATCATCATCATTATAGATTTTAAAGGCACATTTGACTAAGGCAAAAGCGTTTGGTTGACGGAATAACAACCCATGAAATATAGGAGCAACGTGTGAAGAATATGAAACATGATAACCATAAATAATGAGATCTTTCATAATTATTCCTCCCTATTCCTTTTTCATTGAATACTAATTTTTCATGGAATAAATAGCAATTTTATGAAAAAGAGAATAATGATAAGGTAATATATTTGAAGAATCTAATAGAAAAGTTTATCGTGTTTCATATTCTTTAATGCATTTTCTATTCTATTTCATGGAATTTTTGTTTCACCAACCAAACAAGCTTTAAGTTTTAAACTTACTCAGACTCAATAGTTATTTATAATTGCATCGACCACGATCTCATCCTAGTTTTAGGCAGACATATAGCATAGAAGGTTATGTTACATCATCAATTTTCCACCATATAAAGATAACAATCAAACGGGCATGTAACTAATTTTCAAGATTCTCATTATTTACTCAATTCCTCACTATTATTCTATTGAATTTATCATTAGAGAAGCTATGTCTAGCGACATCATCATCATCATCATCATTATCATCATCATCATCATTATTATTATTATTATTATTATTATTATTATTATTATTATCCACTTTTTAATCTGTGATATTCAAATTCAGGTATTTTGGACAGGACATGTACAAGGGTAATTTAAAAAAAATATAATGTGATTTTAAGTTATTTTTGAAAAGAAGCTTGGGGTATGGGTCTAAAAAGGGAATTTGAGGTTTCGAACCATTGACAAAATAAAATTTTTTTTAACATCATCAAATCTTGCTGATGTAGCAATAGGCTTTTTTGTAAACTCAAATTTAGTTTACTTCTTTCTCAAATGAAACCCTAAATCAAAATAACTCATCCAAATTTCCATTCTCAACAACTATTTCAATCTTACACATCCTCGGATGTTGGATCTCATCTCATAGCCAAATATTTTTGAGAAAACCAACATAAAATCAGCTATTGCATAGTTTGATTGGGCATCACCATAAGCTCTTGCATTGTAGTGGGGTAAGTATAATGGTCGAATGAGAATAGTTTCAGAATGTTGGATCTCTCATAAGTCTGGCCAATGCAAAGATTAACTAGGTCTTGCATAGGGTCCAATGAGATTGGGCATATGAACACGGACAAAACTTCAATGGATTCAAGCTAGATTAAGTCGCTACCAGTACTGCCGATAATGCCATCCTTGATGACGATTTCTAGATTTAAAATTTGCCCGTTACTATCTAAATCTAGCTTCATGTTACCTTCTCTTTTATGGCTATAAGGCTGATACATCGGCATTTCAAAACATCCCCAAATCCACGAGAAAAACACGAAACTATATCACAATCAATACAGTATACAGTATCCTAAAAAAATGAAGTAATTAATCAGGCCCAGATTAGGCAAAAACAAATAATTAAAACAAAAATAAAAGCATATGAAATACTAATAATGAACAAAAAACAAACAATAGGGAAAAACTGAAATCAATTGAAAGGGCGAAGATAGTGTTTGACCCAACTTAATAATACTTTACAATAAATCAAAATTAATTAAATACTAATCAGATTCTTAATTAAGTTGTTAGCAAGAGTTTAGTTTAGGAAAACTAACTCAGCTTGCTGACTTATTCTTAATTAGAGAAATAATGACTTAAGTTGTTTTTGTTGGTCCGCTTTAACTTTAATATTCGTGTAGAGGGGGTTGAATGCGATTATACTTGGTACTTTATAGATTTTTAAAAATTGATTCCAAGTTGTTTTTAGATGCGTGCTGAGTGGAGTATGCTGGGTGCACTTTAGACTAAAAACTGTAAATTACTCAGCTTCGCTGACTTAGTTTATTACCTTCAATCTGTGCTAAGTAATCTTATTCAGCTCAGTTTGGTTTTCAAGTAGATAGATGAAAACGAGAGATGGTGTATTGAGCACAAACCCTTATAAAGGCAATGAAAAGGTTAAGGAAAGTTTACACCTTCGATTTATCTTGGTTTAGCCCCAAGCCTACCTATAGTCCCCGAATTTCTTTCCAAGCTTTAATCCATTAGTAATTCCTTTCCCTACAATAGGCAAAGAAGCTTTTACAGTGGGTAGACGCTTATAGAAAGTACCATCCTTTTTGGCTACCTCTCAATACTCAATTTAGGTACCATTCTTAAACTGACTCACAGATTTTAGAATGGAAGTTTACAAGCCAAGGATTTCAACTTATAAAAAGCGTTGAATCCTTTTACAATGCTTAAGCTTAGCTAGACTCTAAGCTAATCTGATTCTCTCTTACAAACATATTGGAAACTAAGCGTTTGCTTTGAATGCTTGAAATTGGAATTTTTGATTGTTGGGATTGCTTGAACAACATTTCAGCTCTTAAGAAATTCAAAGTGATTCACCAAGTTTGAATGTTCGCTTTAGTCTTCTATTTATAGTGCAGATGATGGAAGTAGCTATTGAAAACTTCTCATTTTTGTCTTGTTCTTTAAAATCTCTTCTCTTTACAGCTTTTAAATCTGCCCATTTGAAACAGAGAGTGGGATGTTTAGAGACAGCGATTTCAAACTTTGAAGCGCGAAATTTTTACCGTTAATCTTTGATGCATCAAAACTCGTTTCTTCAAGCAAGTTTGTTTGAGAGAGGAGTACGCAAGATGAAACGTGGAAATCTGCAATTAGTTGACTTATTAACATTGCAGAGTTGCGCATAAACACTGAAAATAAAGCATGTCAGAAGATGCCTTTTTACTTTGGAGGCTTGTGAAGAATCTCCAAGGTTCCGTGTTGACAACTTTTAGAAGTGAGGACCACATGAATATCCGTTTTGATTTCAGTGCTTTTTACCTAAAAAGCATAAGAGGGAATAGTCTATTTTCATAAACAACGTTAAAAGCACAAGTGTCATAATATTTTAAGTGTCTCAAAGAACTCAACTTTTAATGAAATAAAATCTACTCAACACAACTGAGTTATATCGCATAAACTATGTAGTACTCAGCCACACAACTTTTCTTACTCTAAGCCATAACTTAATTAGAACTCAATCATACTAAGTTGGTTTCCCTTAAACAAACTCAAGTAAAACTGGCCTAATTAAGAGTCTACTTAGTACCTAATTAATTTCACTATCTTAATCAATTTGTTATTTCCAAAACATTTAAGTATTTTGAAGTACTATTAACTTGGGTTCAACAATCTCCCTCATTTTGAAATAGATAGCAAACTAGGTAGTAGAAAAAATTAATTAAATAATTAGTTTATGGATATAGGAATACTTGATGAGCGATGTGGGACTCCCCATAGTGAGTGAACTCCTTGGATAGTATAGACTCCCCCATACTGAGTGGATTTCCTTCAATCAACATCAGCTCCCCCATACTTGGAGAACTTTTTTTTAACTTGGGACTTTATCTTACTCAGCTTCTCCTTTCAATTTGGCATTGGTTAATTCATGTGATAGTTTATATGCAGAAATAACACTAATATAATATGCTAAGAAGCTCTTAACTTTTCACCGAAACTTGTAATTTTCATTAGAAAAAAATTAGTTAGTACACATGAAGTATCCTATACTAAATTTTACAATTTCGAGCTATTACAAGATTTTCTATTCTACAAACTATCTATGGGTCTTTGGGTCACGCTGATAAGGTTGATGCTGAGAAGATGAGCCTTTGCCTCTAGAATGTTGTTGTTGATGTTGTTGTTGTTGTTACTATTGCTGTAGTGGATGTTGTGGCCTTGGATGAATCTGAGCTCTATGATGTTGGGATGCTTTGTAAGAATCTTCAACAAGTTTCTCCCCCTTTGATATCTATTCCACCACAATTTGATTGAGATAGACATTGAAAGAGTCGATTGCAGTTTGAAAATCCTCTTGCTTCCCAATGATGGCTGGTGATATCTCTCGCTCAGATGCTCTTTTCCTTTTATTGATAGAAACTCTTTCTCATTCAACTCTTGTAGCAGCAGTTGATGACACCTTGTGAGATGAGTGATCTGGTCAAATCCTTGGCAAGAAAACTGTTGAAAGCGCTATAGAAGACCTCTGAAATCACATGTAGATAATGGTATCTTCAATTTGGCTTCTATCTCAATGATCCTTGGATACATTAGATGTACAGTCCTTGCTTTTGTATTCTATGTCATGCACATCATGCTCTCTAGTATCTACCAAATGCTGTACTTTGTCTTAAAGTTCGTTGATATGATCCACCAAGGTCTTAAACTTCTTATGCATAGTGAGACCATTACTAGGGTCGATTGACTCAAATGGCTTACGAAATAGCTTGGACATATCGATTAGAGCTGTTTGAGTGTTTTTCACATAATCTTCAGTATTGGATTTGATAACAGTGTAAGCTAAGTCCAATTTATCACTAAGCGCATCCATGTTTAACATAGGCTTGTCCATTTTCTTAACAGCTTCATCCACCTTCATTACAATTCTACCAACTTTCTTGTTATAATCGATCATTAGCTTTGACATTGTTCACCACTTTTCTACTGATAAGTTTAATAGTTTGTTCACAAGATTTGACTATATATCAATGGTGCCAAAAACTTGTTCACAAAAAATATAGGTGTTATCAATACCTCTTATCAAATAGAAAAATGATGATAACTGTAAGTATACAGTTGTGATGTAGTTTTAAAAGATATCGATCCCAAAGGGAAGGGCTAGTTTTAGAAATCGAAAAGGAAGATAAAATAAAGAAAATAAAATATAATAAAGTAAAGGTTAGGAAAGAAGGATTAGAATGAAAAATGAGTAAATATAGGTATGAAAGATTAGAGAACCCAAATATATAGATTTTCCCTACGAAATAAGGATAGTATGAAAGCATGCAAGTTCAACAAAGATGTTACGATTCACTAAACTAATCTACAGACTCGGTTCTAAATACCCAGATGTTCAATTATTCACCAAAGAGCAACACATGAAATGAATTTTCTAAATCTAGCGCTAACGAATTAAGACAATTATATAAAGCTGGACAACGTCAATACTTTGCTTAGTATGGGTCGCTCTCACATAGCCATATTTAGCAAGTTACCATTCCAAAAATGTTGGCTCACTAAACAGCGTTATATAATAGATCCAATGATTATACACGATATTGTTAACCCTGAAATTACCCTTAAAATTAACTCTAACACATATAACTTGATTAACATTAATGACTTAACACAAAATACGCATTATGACACATAGACATATCATAAACTTTGAAATAGAAAGTATAAGTAGAAAGCAAAGCAAAGTTATAAGGTATGCAAGTGAAAGCTAAAGTTGATTAAACCGTATCCACTCTTTAATGGGAGTCGTCAATTCTCAAAATTCCTGCATCTGCTTTGAATTAGGTCTCGGCACATACAGAACCTCCGCTAGGATGCTATTCTTTGTGAATATCGAACAAACGAATATTGAAGAACAAAAACTTTTATTGATAAGTGATTTGCAAGTACACTTATACAACAATCACTCGAGAATATAGAGAAATCTAGTGATCGAAACAAGGATTTGAATCACTTAAACATTTTCTCACTAACACTTATGAACGTAGCAAACTCTCTATCTACACACACTATATAACCCTATATTTGCACTCTAATGCTCTCCTCTCTGGTTATAATCTATGCTACACACCATGCATGAAATTTGTGAGGATTGGAACCCTATTTATAGAGTTCGAAGGGTTGTGTCTATCCAAATGAAGGGTTGTGTCCATTGGTGAAAGATTGCATCTCTTCATTGTGATTGGTTGAGAAGCTTTGATATAATCCACAATGGATAGGCACCTTTTCATGATTGGTTGACTTCTGAT
>CATIWQ010441417.1:0-20201 GCA_949673415.1 Euphorbia schlechtendalii
AAAATCTATGTATTTAGAGTCTCTCATCTATTACATCTATATTTACTCAACTTTTCATTCTGATCTTCCCTTTCCAAAAAAATCTCAAAACTATTTTTATTTTCCTTTACTTTGTCTTTCCTTGTTAGTCTTTAGACCTAGTCCTTCCCTGTCGGTTTGATATCATTTAAAACTAAATCGCAAATGTATACTTGTAATTATCATCATTTTTCTATGTGATAAGGGGTATTGACAACACCTACATTTTTCGTGAACAAGTTTTTGGCATTATTATTGAGGATAAGTCTTTCTAAATGAGTATATCCAAGTCTCATGAACATCTTTTTGGAATCGTAAAGATATTAAATTTATCAGTGGAAAAGTGGTGAACAACCACAACTTCTCTTCTCCCTATACGCCTCAACAAAATGGGGTTGTAGAAAGGAAGAATAGATCTATAGTTGAGATTACTCGATCCATGTTGAGTGATAAGAATCTACCAAAGTATTTTTGGAAAGAAGCTGTTAACAGAGCATGTATATCTTGAATCGGGTTTTAATTCGCCCAATTCAGGAGAAAACACCCTATGAGCTTTGGCGAGGGCGCAAGCCTAAGATTGTTAATCTCAGATCATTTGGCTGTAAGTGCTATATTCTTAACACCAAAGAGCAACAAGAAAAGTTTGATCCTAAGTCTGATGAAGGTATCCTTTTGGGATACTCAACTAACAGTAGGGTATATCGAATATATGTCAAGCGTACCGACCTTTTAGAGGAGTCTATCCATGTAGATTTCGATGAAACTAACATTGCATAAAGGCGTCCCTCTGATGAAAATGAAGGAGTTCCTCGGTTTTCAAATCAACTCAGTATGCCAGAAGCTGTGTTACCCAACTCAGCGCAGGAGCCCCTGGTTGAGGAAGCAAAAGATGATGATGAAAATCTTTCCATCAACTTCAATGATGGTGAAGATCAACCACCACCTCAGCATCCTGTTGTTGATCCTCCACAGTTGATTCGAGTCTTCTAAGAGAGATTAGAGTTCATCACAACCATCTACTTGATAGCATAGTTAATGATGTTCATAATCCTGTGATGACCCGAGGTCAGCTCAGTCCGATGATGAGTCATCTTGCCTTCATTTCATTGATCAAACCCAAGAAGTTTCAAGATGTTGAAGGAGATGATTATTGGATGATCGCAATGCAAGAGAAATTGGATCAGTTTAAGTGCAATGATGTTTGGGATCTAGTTCCTAACCCTAAAGGTAAATCAATCATCGGTACCAAATGGGTTTTCAAGAACAAGCTTTGATGAAGATGGCGTTGTTGTCAGGAACAAGGCCAGGCTTGTTGCTCAATGCTACAATTAGTAAGAAGGAATCGATTATGATGAAACCTATGCTCTAGTAGCCTGGCTAGAAGCCATTCAAATCCTTTGTGCTTTCACATCCCATATGAACTTCAAATTGTTTCAAATGGATGTTAAAAGAACCTTCTTGAATGGTTCATTCAAGAAGAAGTGTATTTTCGCCAGTCTCCAGGCTTTGAAGATGCTAAGAATCCTGAGCATGTCTTCAAAATGAAGAAAGCTCTCTACAAGTTGAAGCAGGTTCCAAGAGCTTGGTATGAGAGGATGACCAATTTTTTTATTAGCAAAGGTGATGAAAGAGGGAAAGAAAATACAACTCTGTTTATTAGGCGAAAGAAAGAAGATGTGTTGCTAGTCTAAATATACATTGATGATATTATATTTGGAGCAACTGATGAGAAGCTGTGTAAGGAATTCAGCAAGAAGATGAAGAGCGAGTTCGAGATGTTTATAATGGGAGAGCTCAATTTCTATCTTGGTTTTCAAATCAAACAAATTGAGGATGGAATTTCCATTAGCCAATCCAAGTATGCAAAAGAAGTCCTGAAGAAATTTGACATGGATCATTCGAAGCCAATGTCCACTCCTATGGCCACAGATACTATCTTGAGTAAAGATGAAGCTGGTAAACCAATAGACAGCAAATTCTATAGAGGAATTATTGGTTCTCTTCTTTATCTCATAGCTAGTAGGTCAGACATACAGTATGTTGTGTGCTACTATGCTCATTATCAAGCTGATCCTAGAGAATATCATCTAGTAACTGTGAAGAGGATTCTCATGTACTTGCAAAGCTTAAATGAAGCAGGTCTGTGGTATCCCAGCAGTTCATTTTTCACTCCTAGGTGATTCATAGATGCTGATTATGGAAGAGACAAACTCGACAGGAAGAGTACAACATGAGGATGTCATTTCCATGGAGAGTGTCTTGTCTCTTGGTATAGTAAGAAGAAAACTTCTGTCACGTTGAGTACAACTGAAGCTGAGTATATGGTAGCAGAAAGTTGCGTAGCACAATTACTTTGGATAAAGTAGCAACTAGAAGATTATGGCATCAACTCTAATTGTCTTGAAGTTATGTGTGATAACAAGAGTGTAATTGAGTTATCCAAGAATCCAGTTCAGCATGGGAGAATGAAGCATTTCAACATTAGGCATCACTTCATTAGGGATCATGTGCTACGAGGAGATGTCAAGCTGGAATATGTTCCATCGAAGGAACAACACGCTAATATCTTTACCAAACCATTGCCAAAGGAACAATCTTGTGTACTGAGGCAATTGATTGGTGCAAATCCATGATAAGGAAGAAGAATGAAATTCTCAAAATTTTGGCAAAGTGTTAGAGATTAAGCATGAGAAGACACATGGATAACACCATCAATTATTTCAAGTAACAGCGTGAGTTACAATTCGTGGTTAAAATTCAAACCTCTACGTATTCAAAAAGATGCACGATTGAATTGGAACTGTTTTTACCAAAAATCACCGTTTTATTGAGGTGGTTCATTAGGCGTCAATTTCAACGTTCATTTTTCATCTTTAGCTGAGATTGAGATACGTATTAGCAGAATTGAGATCGTCTATATAAGTTGAATAGGTGAATGAAACGGGTCACTTGCTTTTTGCGAATTTGAATCATCAGAGCATTTGAACCCTAATTTCTACTTCTTTCAATCTTCTCTCAAAACCTCTAAAATGACAAAAACCAAAACCTCTTTCAGAATCAAGAATACCACAGCCATGAAGATGTGGTAAACAACCAGGGAAAGATGGAGAAAATAACTCTTGAAGTTGGAACCCGTCTTGTAAAAATTGAATGGGAGGAGAACTTGGATTTCGGTCAAGTATATGACGTAAACTATGAAGGGCTGTTACGGAAAAAAACCATGCACTGGGTAATCAAGCAACAACACCTTAGTCCACTTTTGAAGATGGAAGGTCCTGCTATCTCAAGACTCATTAGAGCTTTTTACTCTCATCTGTATGCAATTGAGGGTTTTATTGATGTGCTGTTGATGGTTTTGCAGGCAAAATCACACTTATCTGCTCCAAGCTGATAAGGAGCATCCTAAATATGCCTCATTCAGGCACTCAGCTCTGTAGATCCAGAGATGAAGACGCCATCATTATTCTAGAGGATTGGGAACTCCCATCCAACTATGTTTCAGGGGAGATTGCTGCTAGCGGGATTTCATGGCAGCAAGAATGTGTCATGAGCTGGTAGTGAAGCTGCTGCTACCCAAAACTGGCTCGTTGACTAGCGCCACTTATTTCAAGCATTGTGTGGTCTACCATATGGTAGAGGGTAAGTAAATAAATTGGCCAGTGATGATTCTTCATCACTTGACAAAAGTTACTACCGTCTATCACTATGGTTACCTCATAACTGAGATTATGAGGGAAGGGAAAGTTGACTTGGGCAAGTTTATGGGAGAGTCCGGTAACTTAGTTTTGCCAGTGAGAAGAAAACTTGACATGTCTCACTTGAAATGGCTTACAATTAGGTCCATGCTAGGTACACCAAGGCATAACAAAACCATAAGCAAAAATGTGTACCGACAGTATTACCTGAGGATGTTAGGAAGGAGGATGAGGATCAATTCGTGGTGGATTTTGAGGATGATAGCTATGATGAAGTTCCCATCTCCATCATACTGAAGAAGATCCCTACCGCCTCCTTCACAGCTCAGAAGGCTCCTTCTTCTAAGGCCAAGGGGAAGAGTCTAGCCAAGTCCAATGAAGTTCCTGCTCAGCATCAGAGAAGGAAGATGCAACCTAAAACTCACACTCAAAGGGAAGCAAAGGCTAAGTTGCAAGCTGAGCAGCTAGCCGAGGAGAAGGAAGAAGAGGTTGAGGCCAATGGATCCCTACACTAAAGAAAGCGCAAAATGGTCTACTCAAATGATATTGAGGAGCAGGGTAAGGCCAAGAAGTCTAAGGAAGAGGACCAGGATGTTTCCAACGCCACTAAGGATGTTCAAGAAATATTTGCCAAACTTAAGGGCACTCAACGTAAGCGTTCTGCTACCACAAGGCCTCTGCAGAAAAATGTGCAGGTGGTAAGCAGCGAGGAGGATGCTGGAGAAATCTTCATCCAGATTTCTGAGGAGTTTGATCCTCAGGATGCTAGCATCCCCACCCCCAATTTTACTCATGTTGAGGAACCTTCTTCTCAGCATGAGCAACCTCAGGCTGACCCATCCTTGGATCAAACAGCCAACCCAGAGGTTCCTCAAAAACCTATCCCTTCTTCTTCTCCTCCTGTAAATCCTTCAAATCCTTCTATTGTAGATTCTTCTATTCCCTCAGGTTCTACTCCAGTAGATCCTGAAACATAGAAAAATACCTCTCCTTCTTCTTCCAACTCCGTACATTCTCCAATTCATATTTCTTCACCTACTGACAGCCAAAATTCTTTTCCACCATTACCAATACATATTTCTCCTACTTCATCTCCTGTACATTCTCAACCAATCCCAAATTCTTCTCGAGCAATTGTACCTTTTATTCTGCTCAAGCCAATTCTTTAATCTGTACGTGCTTCTAAACCTACCTCTTCTTCAAACTATCCTCAACCCCCTTAAACCCTTTGGTTAGGGAAGTTCCCAATGCTGAGAATTACGCTCAGCAAGGAAAAGCAAGTGATCAGACTGTTGAGGCAAATTTTAAAGCCAATGAAGCAATTAAATCTAGCAGAAAGCCAGCAATGGTTGATACATCATTCTTGGCACAGATCCATGAGTTAGCAAGAAAGCAATTTCCTACGCTCATGAATGATGCTGAGTTGGATGGAGTAGTAGGTAACATGCTACTTGCTTAAGAATTGACTGACTTATCATCCAAGTCTAAGGTGAATTTGCCTGAATTCGAACAGCACATAAGTGAGCTAAGTGACTCTCTATACTTCGAGAAGTTTGAGAGGATACAAGGTAACTTGTTGGTTATTCGAAATCATCTAGAAAAAGAGAGTACCAAAAGCCTGGTAGATAAGATGGCCTTATCCTTAATGGGTTAATGGACTCTTGATCGCAAGGTTTTGACTATACTAATTTAGAGGGCTTATATTCGGTGATGAAGCCAAAAACCTTGTTCCCCACTTCTCTACTGGTAAGATAAAATTTCAAAATACGAACAGGTGTTATCAATACCGCTTATCTAAATAGAAAAATGGTGACCATTGCAAGTATACAGTTTTGATGTAGTTATAAAAGATATCGATCCCACAGGGAAGGGATTCGGTTCTAAAGACCAACTAGAGTTACGGGGTAAACGAAAATAGGTAATTTTGATTGGAGGGTTTGGATGATAGACAGATGAGTAGATAGATGTATGAACAGATTAAAGAAGATGAAAAATATATAGATATTCGCTAAGAATAAGTTTAACAAAGAAAAACATGCAAAATCATCTAGAATATTTCGTACACTAAATAACTTCAACAAATAAGGTTCTAGACGCTCCAATATTCAATAATTCACCGCAAAGTAACACATGAGATGACTTTTCTAAGTCTAGGGTAAATGAATTATGACACTTATGAGAACCTGGATAATAATATTACTATGCTTAGTACGGGTCGCTCTCTCATAGCCATATTTAGCAAGTTACCACTCCAAAAATGTTATCTCCCTAAACAGCATTATAATCACAGATCCAATGATTATACAAAATCTTGTTAACCCTGAAATCACTCTTAAAGTTAACTCGAAAGCATATAACTTGATTAATATAAATGATGCAAGATGAAATACTCATTATGACACATAAGCATATCATAAACTTTGAAATAGAAAGTATAAGCGGAAAACAAAGTAAAGTTGTAAGGTATGCAAGTGAAAGCTAAAGTTGATCAAACCGTATCCACTCTTTAATTGGAGTCGTCAATTCCCACAATTCCTACGTCTACTTTGAAATCGGTCTCGACTCATACAGAACCTCCGCTAGGATGCTATTCTTTGTGAATTTCGAATAAAAGAATGTTGAAGAACGAAAATTTTTATTGATAAGTGCTTTGCAATTACACTTATACAACAAACGCTCGAATTTGTGTAGAAATATAGTGATCAAAATAGGAATCGAATCACTTATACATTTTTCCCGCTAAGACTTTGAACGTAGTGAAATCTATATAATTTCTACTTTCTATCTATGCATACATGTCTAACATGTATCACACACTATCAATCCACTCTCTTCTTTCAAAAATGGTTGAATTTGAACCCTATTTATAGAGTACGAAGGGTTGCGTCTATCCAAAAGAAGAGTCGTATCCATTAGCTAAGAGTTACATCACTTCAATATGATTGGATGCAAAGATTCATCCTCATCCAGAATGGATAGGCACCTTTTCATGATTGGTTGACTTCCAAAAGGTGTCTTTTCGGTTGGTAGTTGATGGCAGTTGATCATTATTATCTGGCGGTTGGTAGTTAATAAGAGATAACAAATAACCATCATAAGTCGCGATCACGAATTACATTTCGCAATTGTGAGAAATGGTTGACAACTTTCTATTTTGAAGAATAACAAGTCTCGACCGCGAATAGGTGTCATGACCATTAATTGCGATTTTCTTCAAAATTCTTCTTCCAACTTTATCGATCTTCGACATCTTCGATCCTAAGCTAAATCCTTGTGTTCCACACATCTTTTTGCACCTTTTTCACTCTTTTTACATAGAATTCCACTTTTGATCATTTTACTCCCAAGATTTACCTAGTTTCTGCATTTGCATAAAAAACAACTACATACCACGTGAAATCTTTTTTATGAAGTATAAAATGAAACAAAACTATATCATTTTATGATTGAAAATGTCATGATAATAAGTGTAAATATACACTTATCAACCCCCCTTGCAGGCCCAGATTTGTTCGGCTTTCAAGGGAGATTTATTAGACTTTGTAGGCTATTACGAGTACCTTTGTGATCTGACACTTAAGTAGGTGAGGATATTTGTTTTGGTAGTTAGGATTACATTCTTCCTTTACCCGAAACTCACCCTATTTTGACTTCGCTATTTTTTTTAGGTGGATCGCAACCCCTAGAGGGGGCTCCTAGCTATCATATGGCGAAGGAGATCCAGAGGGGGGTGGACCAGAGTCACTTTATTTTGTAGGGACCTAGGACTCGTGAATGGTACTTGGGTGAGCGTATCCAATTTTGGTGGACCAAGCTAGTGGCTAAGAGATGCATCCCTCCTATGCCTACCAATCGATTGTTCTAGGCTCACTTAGTGATCACCGACCCAGAGAAGAGATCGCTATTCTTCGAGGAGCATGGTGTGAGGCTCTCTAGTCGGCAAGGCCATTACGAGGAGTTTATTCAAGGGATGTTGCTCCCACTTCATCCTCTGACCCAGCCCAAGCTAGCGCGACCTCCTACAATGCCTTGGAGTCAGGGAGTTGATGATTCCAGCATGGGTGCTAGTGGTACCGGCGTAGGTTGTCATGTATGAGGGTTGTGTTAGTTACTTTGTTTTTCATTAACCTTATTTCTAATCATTTATCTATCCCTACAGGAGACCCCTCAAAAGAGGGCTGGTGTTCCTGATTTGAATGCTTCGAACAGGGGTGCGAGCACGTCTTCTTCCGGTGTCATTGAGGGAAAGTTTGATATTCCTCTAGACTCATCTTTTTGTTTGATGGGTTTTAAGGGGACCGAGGGATAGATGCCTAACGTCAATCATATGAGTCTTTGATTAAACATCTTGTCTTGAACCGTAGTGTAGCGGTTTTGGGGCGTTTGATGTTTGTTTATTTTTTTGCAGGTCACACATAAAGAGGTGGATCGAGTGGCCAAACATTCCCTTTTGTTGAGGGATATGATGTATCTACAGTATAGAGTTACACGCGTATGATCTTTTTCTCGACCTGTTTTATGCTTGACTTTGCATGTAAGCATGAAATGTTATATTTTTATGTATATGGTTGTGAGCGGGCGACACGGAGGGGTGGTCCACCGGGGTGTTTGAAAAAAGGTGCACCAAGTCGGGGACAAGGGAAAAAGGGTTGAAAGAGAAAAGCGAAAAAGTTTTAGATAGGTTCGAACCCGAATCTACCGTCACTTAGTGTGGAGTCACCACCTTGATTAGCTCTTTCTAGGAATTAGAGTCCTGTGAGGCTTAACGTCCCGGGGATAGCCCACCAAGACACAGAGATTTGAGTCCGGGATAAGTTGCTTATTTCTCATTGGATCACATTAAATTACATCTATAGAAAACTGTGTTCTTTTAATCGTGCATATTGGCACTTAGGTCGTTTTTTATTTTAAATGCATGATTCACGTATTTTAATATAAACCATTCACAAAGCGGAATAATAAACCATCCACAAAGCATTAAGTAAATGCGGAAAGTAAATGCAGAAAATAAAATTACAAGGCTTTCAAAAATCGGGGGATGCAACCTCCCGCTAACCTAATAATTACATTTCCCAAAAAATTGAAATTGCGATACCCGAAGGAAAATTAAAATCCTAAACATACACCTAATCCTAATCTACCTGCATCCACAAAGGTTAACACAGGGGATAACACATATGTTCGATTTTGAATTTAGTGAGGCCCGTGTGGCCTAAAAAAAATTAGTCACAATATTGTGTTTGTTATTTAAATAAAACAGTTCATTTTATTAGCACGTTGGTTGCTCATTTTAATTAATTAAATTGCTCACATGGTAAATCGATGAGGGTTGTTATCCGGGAATTTGTTTTATTCCCTTCGTGGGGGTGTTCTAACATACATCTCCTTTTAATAAAGAAAAAGATGAAGAAGAATTACAAAAGTTGAAATAAAATAAAATGATAAAAATTCTAGGTTCACAGATAAAATCAGAAGAAGAAATTAAACACTGAAAGCATGAGGATTGCAGTTCCAGGAACTCAAAGGCTTACCCTTACGGAATGAATCTACTTCGAAGATATCCGATTGGCCGTTGAAAATCCTCCTCGTTCATTAAGTTTCGGTAAAAAATGTGTAGGATGTCCAAAAAAATTTCATCTTATTCTTGGAAATTTAAGTCGTTCTAAAGCTATATTTTTCTGATAATTTTCAGGATCCTGATAATCGAAAAAGACCCCGACTTTTTATAGGAAAATCCTGAAAAATCCAAAAAATGTAAGTTTTTCCGGCGAGGGGCCTCACCGGAGAAAATCTTGGCGAGGCTCCTCGCCGTGTCCTTAGTGAGGCCTCGCCAATCTTAGCGAGGCTGCCCAGGTTTCAGACCCCCGGGCTCATTTTCGATTTTTTCTTGTATTTTTTTATTTTGTTCGTATTTTCGTATTTTTTATTTAATTAATTAATTTCTAAATAAAATTAAATAATTTTATTGAAAACGTCTTTCTGAATTAGAGACGAGGAGGATTCCCATTCGGATACGTCAGGATACTCGAAAGTTGTGTGATTCAGGGATAAAATCCTAAAAAAGCCATCATCATCGAACGCACGAGCTGGTACAAAATCCCGTGTTCACAGCTGCCCCTCGTGTGATAATTGCTGGTTGTATAACCAATGTTATCATAAAAAAAGAGCGGAGGGATAGAGAGAATACCTGACCGGTGTGGTTTGTGATTTCCCGTTCTCAATTGATGATAAAATACGCCTTCTTTCTGGCACCGTGTCTTCGTATGGTTGTCCGTTTCTTTCTTCGAAATCCTTTAGGTACTTGGTACAACTTGTGGGGGGCGTTATACCATTTCTTTCTACGATATCCCCGTTATAGTTGGTAACCGTTTCATTCTTCAGTTGATAAATGAGGCTGTTTATTCCTTCGACCGTCAAGATAACCGTTTCCTTCTTCGGTTCTGTTTTGAATTTCCTTAATAGTATGTTGACTTAGTTCCTGTAATAAATCAGAAAAAAAAGTAAAATAATGTTATAACATTTTATGATGAATGTTTTAATTATTTGATTGAGTTTATGCGGAGCAAAAATTTTTGCCCCTTCAATAAAAAATTAAAACATTGATAAATAAATTAAATGAGTTTGAGGAATATTGGGGGTATCCCATGCATCATTTCGTAGTGTTAGGAGGCTCCCATTGGAAAATAATAAATAAATAGGTGGGGCCCATTTATTTTCTTTATAAATAGGGCTCTCCTTCCTTTATTTTTTCTTCACTTTTCATATTCTTCATCTCTCTAAAACACTCTCGCTCTCCCCTCTCTCTAGAAATCATGCTTTTGAAGGTTGCTGGCAGGGCACTCCGTCTTAAATCTAACCTCATTCCTCAACCTACCGATGATCCCGGTGTATTTTCCATCGATATTGACGCCGCATATGGTTTGGCAGTGAGCGACACTATGCTCGGGTTTACAATTACTTCCCCTATAGAGACGCTGGATCCTAATTTTCCAGCTTAGCCTCACCTTTCTCGGACCGAGGTATTTGCTAATAACATTCTTCTTTATAATTTTTAGTGCAATTTATCCTGTTTAGGAACTAGATTGGGACCGATCCTTAAATCATGTTGCGGAATTTTATCCTAGAAAAATTATTAAATATACAAATCAGGTCCACCGGAAATTTTTCCGGCGGCAACAAGGATATTCGGCGAGGGTCTGACCCTCGCCAAATATTCCGGCAAGGGTCTTAGGACCCTCACCAAACTGCCTGGTGAGGGTCCTTCGAGTCCCTCGCCAAAGATGCCTGGCGAGGCACCGCGGGCTTGCCCTTTTTTTTATGGAAAAGCGATTGGAAAATAAATAAAGTTCGGAGTCCAAACGTCTTTCGAATCTGAAAAAAATTTTGAAGAAAATATTTATCCAAAATATAATAGAACTCAGGTTCTAAATCTGTTTTAGACCCGAGAAAATCCGAGGACCCTTTTTCAGAAACGTGAGAAGTAGGACAATTTGAAAATAATAAAGTTGGGGATCTAAACGTGTTTTAGATCAAAATTATTAAAAGAAAATGTTTTTGGTGTTTTTGCATTTAATTAATCATGCGTATTATTTTATCTCGTTTGCAGTCCCCCACGCTTCGTCCCACGAGGGGATATGCCACTATCCGGGCATGGTATTGTCACGCCTCTTCTCACCTCGAGCTTGTTCAGGCCATTGAGGCCACCGATTTTGGTCCTCTGGCGAGATCTTTACGGCCTACCTTATTTCCTTATGCGACATTGGTTGCGCTTACTCAGAGGTGGTGCGACATTTTGTACACCTTCTATTTACCGATCAGGGAAGTTACAGTCACTCCTTCTGATATCGTGGCGCTCACTAGTCTACCATGGGCTGGTAGTGTGATCCGGTTTGACACCTTTTTGGAGCGGTTCTTCAAGGCTCCCATTGCTTGTAATCACGTCAGAGACTTGCTAGGTGTTGACCCCAGAGGTCGGGCGTTGAGTTATAGCGTGTTATTTGACTACTGGATTGGTCGACAGACTGCTTTCGAGGCTAAAGTTCCTTTGTACGTCCGATCATTTTTTTCCACCCTGTTGATTGTCACATTTTTCCAGGTCTTGAACAGCGAGATCAACTATGGGTTGATTGAGCCGTTAGCAGACTTGGACAAAGTTAGTGGCCTTAACTGGCCACGAGCGATCCTGGCGTAGACTTACTTCGCCCTTGACTTGGCTGTTCGGGGTCTCTTACGGGCTCTACGTTGCTGCCCCATGGTTCTTCAGGTATTGTTTACTTACTTTGTGAATTGCATATGTCGATTTTTTTAATTGATTAAATCTTAATTAACCTCTTTATTTTTGTAGGCATGGGCTTTCTTTTATCAGTTCCTTCCTGCCTCATAGTTTGCTGATGCTCCGGAGAATACCCCGTGTATGGCCCAGATCTGTTAATCTTTCGAGGGGGATGTTTTGGATTCTGCTAGCAACTATCAGCATCTTTGCAAGTTGACTCTTGAGTAGGTGATGGACCTCGTTTCTATGGACATGATCACCTTTTTATCTTTGGATTTATTCTGACTTTAACGTTCTTTCTTTTCAGGTGAAGCGCAACCCATGGAGGGGTCTTCCAAGCTATCATATGGCGAGGGAGATCCGGCAAGACGTGGATCGCAACCGCTTCATCCTTGAGGGGTCCAGGATCGGTGAGTGGTACCTGGGTGAGCGTATTCAAATCTGGCTGACTAAGCCAGTATCCGAGAGGCACATTCCGCCAGTACCTCCCACCGGACTATTCTGGGTACACTTGGTGATCACTGATCCCGATGAGCTGGAGGTACTCTTTGAGGATCATGGTATGAGGCTTTCCAGACTGCATGGTGACTACGAGCCCTTTATTCGGGAGAGGCTGCTCCCGCTTCACCCGCCAAATCAGGTCGAGGCGGAGCATCCTCCAACTCGTGTTAGGGGTCTGAGAGTTGATGGTGGTTCTAGTGCAGGTGTTAGCGTCACTGGTGTGGGATGTCGAGTATGAAATGTGTTAATTGTTTTACCCATGTTGATCCCGTTTCTGACTGTTTGTCTGTCTTTGTAGGAATTCACCCGGAAGAGGGTTCGAGTGTCGAACTTGAATGCTACTGTCGGGGGGGCAAGTACATGTTCCTCGGGAGTTAATGAAGGAAGATTCTTGATTCCCCTTAATTCTACCTTTTACTTGATGGGTTCCATGGGGATCTCGCAGCAGGTGCCTCTTCCGCCGAGCTTCTACACATTGGCCTATGATCCTTTCGACACTACTCACATGAGTTTTAGATCAGAAGAGATCCTTGGGGATGTCTTGACATTCGTTTACTCACTCCTTTCCTTTTGCAGCTCGTATGTGAGGAAATGGATCGAGTAGCCAGGCATTCCTTTGCATTGAGAGACTTGATGATTTCACAAGATGGGATTACACATGTATGTTAATATTTCTCATCCTGTCATATGCGATGCATGAAATGTCATGTTTTTTATGTACATGGATGTGATTTTCGTGACATGCTTTATAACTGTAGGATATGGCGGTGAGGAGCGTGGAATTCAAGCGACGCTACTAGGAGCTTGACGATCGCTTCCAGTCACTCGATATCAGCCATCGTAGCCTTGGGGTTAGCCACCCAGAGCTGGGAGTCCGTTACCAGAGTTTGGAGGCTCAATATCAGATTTTGGAAGCTAGTCACCAGAGTTTGCGGGCTCTGTATCAGGAGTTGCTGTAGTAGAGCAAGCTCGAGCAGAAGCGCGAGCATCCACCTCGAGTTTTCATCCACCTCTTACGTTTGACCTCGGTTCCCTGCTTGATGACACAGATGTTGGGCAGCTCATCCCTCCAGAATGGGACGTCAATTTTCTTCAAGCTCCTCAGCCTCCTCCTATGTCCAGTTCAGCTGATGATGTTCCAGGGAGACTAGGTGTCGAGGATTTTGAGATATCCACCATGTTGCCCCGAGATCTGGTGGGTGGAGATAACGCATAGGCGGCGCATGCTTAGGAGTTCCCTTTTAGCTTTAGTTTTAGATTCCTTTTTCTTGAATCGGACTCTTTTTAGATCACTCTGTTTTGTAGAATCTCAAAAGAACTTTGGATTTATGAAAGAAGAGAGGATTTTGGCCATTGCGTGCTAGGTCCTCATATGTGGAGTTTTATTTCATGAATATGCTTACTTGTTTGTGAATGTTTTTCATATATGTATGAATGAATGTTAATGCTAATGTATATAGTTAATATGTGTAGGCAACACCGATCTTGAGGGATTTTCTTTATCTCTCTTCCTTTCTGTTGTTGACCTATAACGAGAGCCTTAGGGTCTTTCTCCGCACTGTTTGGGGACCCGATTGTCGAAGGATTGAGCGCTTTGGTCTGCGGGGTCGTCAATACCTTGCTTTCAGGCCTGTGAATATGGCTTTCATTCATGCTACTTTGAAGTTTTGGGATCCCTCCACTCATGTTTTTCGCTTCGCCGACTTCGAGCTTTGCCCCTTGGTTGAGTAGTTTCATGCTATCCTGGGGCTCCCTTTTTCGAAGGAGTCGACACCGATATCCCCCGCGAGACTATCCTTCACCTTTCCTTCTTTCCAATTTGGAGGTGAGGATAAACTGAAGGGTTTATGGAACCTGGAGTCTAGTGGGAGCTTTTTATCAACTCCCCCTGATGTTGGTGGATTGCGAGTTAAAGTTATCCTTGGTTGGTGTGAGATTACATGTAGCACTCATCTAGCTTGGCCTTCAATGGTGACTCTACTTCTCCTGGCGGAGTTTGTTTGCGGGGTTGGAGTGATTGCCCCTTTCCGCTTGATGTCGGTCATTGACCCACACTTCACAGGCCTTTCTCCTACAGCTTTAACCTTGGCTGAGAATCTGATTCACTTAGATGCTGCTTTGGTGAATCTGGATTTAGTAGGAGACCATTTTGCTTTACTAGAGATAATTCTCCTTCTTTATCTCTTTCCTTCGTGATTTTGTTGTTTGTTTAAACAAATGGATTAACGTAGGTATGGCTGTTGGAGAAGCTTCGCTTGACTACTGATCCACGTTTAGGGAAGGTTCGGTACCTCCCTAAGCATTATGGTCCTAGAGGCTTTACTAGGAAGGACCATCATTCACTGAGTGAAGGTGCTTGGGTCGAGATTCTGGGCTCCTACCGAGCTTCTGAGATTCGTTGGCTCAACCCTTGGTTGGAGATTCTGTTCGTGGTTACCGACGTCCATGATTTTGGTGTTTTGTTGATGGGGTTGTTTGGCGTTACGTCCTATTCCCCTTCTCATCTGTGTAGGCAGTACGGTCGTCAGTAACGGGTTCCTAGGTCTCTATGCTCGACCCATTTGCACGACTTCGGACTTGACACACATGATGCTATACTGAGGCTTTGTGCACGCGCTCGGGTTATTATGTTAGATTACACTGCCCTGGAGACCACAAATACCGATGAATTCTACTGCGGATGGCTTGGTGAGATCAAAATTCTTCGTGATGTTGATCAACACTTTATGGTGTCTCGTGAGTGGGAGAGGGATGAAGATGGTTTGGACCCCATTCCTCATACTTCAAGGAAGTATGCACAGTCTAATGACTGGCACCCTTAGATCTTATTTACCATGTGTTTTCTGACTTGTGTTTTAGGCTTATTCTTGGATTATGAAATTATATCGAATTTTATTTACTTGCGATATTCTGTATGCACACTATTCATATAAACATAAACATAAATCCTTGCAAACATAACACATTTCATTAAACGACTTTAAAAAAAGGTACAAGTTTTCCAATGATTTGTGTCCTGCTGCCAGTTAGCCTAGAACAGGTTTTCTAACTCGCGGTCCCTCTATTCCTGACCGTGTCCTAATTTTTGCCTAAGCCGCCCTTCGCGGGTTTTCAAATCAGCAGACATTTCTGGTTTTTGTACAAGAATGGTCCTAATTATTGCCCATTTAGCCAAGTGCCATCTGGCGGACTGGTTTCTCTCTCTTTTTTGGTGTACCGCTTTTGTAAATTTATTTCTTTTATTTTTACACATGGTAGCGCTTGAGCTTATCTTGATTGATTGGATTGAAAAACTCATTTCCATCCATGTCCATGATCTTGGCAGCTCCTTTGCTCAAGATTTTCTTAATGACATAAGGACCTTCCTAGTTTGAGCGAAACTTTCCTCGTTCGTCCACATTTGAGGGTCTCATTTGTTTCAGAACCAAGTCTCCTACTTTTAACGGTTGGCTTTTGGCCCTAACTCGACTGTTGTATGCCCTAGCCATGCGTTGTTAGTACATCTGCAAATGATCCAGTGCCTTCAGCCGCTGTTCGTCAATCATGTTCAACTGTTCAAATCTGGTTTTTGCCCATTCTGACTCTTCTAATCTCACCTCCAGTGCTACTCAAAGCGATTTCACTTCCATTTCAACTAGTAAAACCGCTTCCATCCCATACACTAACACGAAAGGAGTTTGATTGGTGGGAGTTTTGACACTCGTTCTATACCCCCATACTGCGAATGGCAATTTATAAACCCAGTCCTTGTAGGTAACAACCACTTTGCTTAAGATTTTCTTAATTGACTTATTGGCTGCTTCTACTACTCCATTAGCTTGTGGCCTATATGGTGATGACCAATGGTGCTCGATCCCATATTTCTTCATTAGGTCTGATGTGGCTCCTTGGAATTGAACTCCATTATCCGATACGATGTGATGTGGAATGCCATATCGGGCGAATATATGCTTTTCAATGAACTTGGCCATCTTCTTAGCGGTGATGTTGGTGTAAGATTCAGCTTCCACCCATTTTGAAAAGTAGTCGACTGCTACTATAATTAATCAATGTCCATTAGTCGAGTTTGGCCGAATCTCACCAATAATGTCGATGCCCCACGTTGAGAATGGCCAAGGAGTAGATAAGCTATGGAGTTCAAATGGGGGTAGATGACTGATGTCACCGTATATCTGGCACTCGTGGTACTTTCGTACTTTCGATATGTAGTCTGTGACTATTGTTGTCTAATAATATCCCCGGCGTTGTATTTTCTTTGCCAGTGCTACCCCATTCATGTGTGGACCGCAGTCTCCCGCGTGCATTTATCTCATTACCAATAGTGCCTCCTGTTCTGTGAGGCATCTCAACAGCATTCCTTCTGATGTTTGTTTGAATAGGTCCCCTTCTACTAGATGGAACTGAGTTGCTAATCATCGTATTGAGGTTCTTTCAAAGTCTGTTGCGCCTTCTGGGTATTCCCCGATCTGCAAAAATTTGACGATGTCGAAGGACCAATTCCTGATAGCTTGTTGATCCTCCATTTCCACTAGGGAACAGTAGAAGGGTTCTTTGGCCCTTTGCAGTACAACAGGCTTGATTAACTGAGTTCTAGGGCCTTCCCACATTGATGCTAGTGTAGCGAGTGCATCTGCCATTTGGTTTTCCTCCCTGGGTACGAGTTTGAAGAGGCATTTGGAAAATTTTTGTGAGATTTTCTATACTAATTCCACGTAAGGACGGAGTGATTCTTCTCTTATTTCCCAGTCACCCGTGACTTGTTTAATAACCAGAGCTGAGTCTCCAACCGCTGATACTTCTTTTGCCCGTGCCTTTCGAAGTGCCTCTAACCCAAATAAGCAGGCCTCATATTCTACCCCGTTGTTTGTTACTGGTAATTCCAATAGTTTGGAAAGGGGTATAACTTCATTTTGCGGTGTTATTAATATAACACCTAGGCCGGCTCCGTTTCTGTTCATTGCACCGTCAAAGAACATCTTCCACTCTGCACCGACGTCCTCTATCAATGTTAGTTGCTCATCTAGAAATTCTAGATTTTCAACGTAATCAGATTCCAAGGGTTGATTTGCTAAAAATTCAGTGAGTGCTCAGCCCTTAATGACTTTTTTGGTCACACATTCGATGTCGAATTCAGATAGTAGCAATAACCATCGGGAGAGTTTTCCAACTAGTGTTGGCGATTAGCATAAATACTTCATCGGGTCTATCTTTGTGAAGGCTTTTACATGATAAGATTAGAAGTAATGTCGCAGCTTCTTTGTCTACCAAACCATCGTGGTGCAGATTTTCTCTACCAAGGTGTAGCGTGACTCATACTCGAGTAATTTCTTACTCAAGTAGTACACTACATGTTTGCTTCTGTCCTCATGTTTTTGCACCAGCATGGCTCCAACTGATGATTCCTCAATTGCTAGGTATAGGATCAGGGGCATTCAAGGTTCTGGTGGGCGGAGGACGGGTGGACTTAACAAGTATTGTTTGATTTTGTCAAACGCCACCTGGCATTGGTCATTAAAAGCCACTGGTTGGTCCTTTCGTAGTAATTTGAAGATTGGCTAGTAGATGGTAGTGAGTCTAGCAATGAATCTGCTTAAATACTGTAGAGACCCCAGGAAAGATCGGACTTCTTTCTCAGTTTTCAGCGTGGGAATATCCCTAATGGCATTGGTTTTATCAGGATCCATCTCAATTCCTTTTTGGTTGACTATATGCCCTAGGAGCTTCCCTGATGTGACCCTAAATACACATTTTTTTGGGTTTAGGCGTAGATTATACTTCTCGATTCTGGTGAGAAACTTGTCTAGGATAGCTGGATGCTCTCCCCTGGTGTTGGATTTAACAAGTATATCATCCACATAAACTTCTACCTCCTTATGGATCATATCATGCAAGAGGCTTATGACGGCCCGTTGATATGTTGCACCAGCATTTTTCAAACCAAATGGCATCACCTTGTAGCAGTATACGCCCCATTCGGTGATGAATGCTATCTTGATCTTATCAGTTATAGCCACTAGTATCTGTTTATAGCCTGAGAAGCCATCCATGAAGGAATACATGGCAGCCCTTGCTGCGTTGTCGACCAGTACATCGATGTGGGGTAGGGGGAAATCATCCTTTGGGGAGGCCTTGTTCAGATCCTTGAAATCCATGCAGACTCTGACCTTGCCATCCTTCTTTGCTACTGGGACAATATTGGCTAGCCACGTCGGGTATTCAACCACTTCTAAGAATTTAGCTTCAATTTGCTTTGCCAGTTCAGCCTTGACCTTTTCTGCTTATTCAGGCTTTAAGCGTCGAAGTTTTTGTTTTACTGGCTTGATCTGAGGGTTGGTTGGGATACGGTGTTCCGCGATCTGTCTGTCCACTCCAGGCATGTCCTCATAGGACCAAGCAAACGCTGCCACATAACATTTAAGTACATTCATGATCTCTCTTTTTTCTTCAGGGGTCAAATCATTAGAAATTATCACCATTTTTAGCGACTCATTTGTAACCAGGTTAATTTTGTTTAATGATGTGTCATGAATGTTAAAGACGTTATGTGTATGATCGTATGAATGCATGGTGCCGTCAGGCAGAACATCAAACAATTAAGCAAAATTGTCGTACTTCATTGAATGAGCCTCGTAGGCAAAATTGTCAAAAACATCAGAAATGTTCACTATTACATCATCAATTTCCACCTCCACAGCTGGAGGGGTTTCAATTATTGCAGCAGCAGGTGTGTCAATGGTCGGTTCTGCCTCAAGAGTGGTCTGCATCAGCTTTTCAGTGAGGAGCTTGATAGTGCCAGGTAGATCTTGGTCTATCGCATTGCCTTTCTGCATCAGTTCATTAATAGCCTTAATGAAAGCTGCCATAACATCTTCCAGTACTCTACCCTTTCTAGACTTCTCGATCGGGGTTACCACCAGAATTGGTTTATCTTCCAGATCAATATCAATGGGGGGTTCAATCAGCTTGCCGGTCTTGAAGTCAAAGACATTGTTGAATATCTCGAGCCCCTTGACCTCTTCTCCATTCAGGATCGTCGGTTCTGGTTCTCCCTGATATGCCTTAGTTCCTTCCACCTCGCAGACACTTACCATGTTACAGAACGTGGGCCGTTTATGCTTGTACATTTACATGTTCGGGGTGAAACCCAGACCCAATCCCGGTGTGACAAGAATAGGGTTGATGGCCCTGATAATCCCCTGATGATATTTCCCCATGCCTTTTCCAGAGATAAAGCCTTGCTTCTTCATTTGAGTTTTCAAGCTCCCAAGGAAGAAGCGGTATCCCTTCGGAGTTCTGAGTCCCATCCTCTTTTCTTCAATGGCCATTGCCACCCTCAGCCCTTGCATTGTTCTCTCCTCAAATGCGCCAGCCGCCATCTTTGATTCCTCATCAGCCTCGATTGTCACCGGCCTCCCTTTATGAATAAGCTTTATCTTCTAGTGCAGAGTAAACCTATTCGCGGGCCGGGCTACCCGCTCGGCCCGGCCCGAGCCCGCTTCCATGGGCCGGGCTTGGACACACATTTTTTTTAAAAACCAGGCCCGAGCCCGAGCCCGTCAAAGCCCGAACCCGGCCCGACGAATAATTTTATATATTTATTATATATTCATACATTAAATTTATTATTATTTTAAGATTTTATATTTTATCCTATTAAATTTTTATACTTGGTTACAATAAATGTTACTAAATATTAAAGATTTTAAGTAAACAAT
>CATIWQ010441476.1:0-24816 GCA_949673415.1 Euphorbia schlechtendalii
AGGAGAGAGAAATGTCAGAGTTGGCATGGGTTCTGAGGATGATGTCTCGGCATAGGCGCGGTGGGTAACGCCAAAGGTTATTTAATTTGTGATGCTATACCTCGGCATGATGTTATGCTGATATGGTGTCGACGCGTAGTGGTGCTAAGGCATTCCTTTGTTTAGCCCATGTAGTTTTTTGGTCTTCTAATGAGCCTTGAGACTTTAATGGGCCTTGATATCAATCGGTAAACTCTACCTATTTGTATATCAACTAAAATTAATCATCCAATCACATAATTTTAAGTATCCATATATTTAATATTACTTATTGGACACATTCTCTAACATGTGAAATGTCATTAGATCATTAATTAAGTTCGAACAATTTTAATATCATGTAATTATTGAAACCTTTTAAACAAAAATTTAAACAGACAGGGAAAACATAACAGTAGCTCATATATTATTCGATACACAAGATTTTTTTTTTTTTTTTTTTTTTTTGATAATGATACACAAGATATTAGAAAATCAGTTTTGGATCATTTTTACAAGCCCCAAAATGGGTTGTCCTTAAAATCTATAATTACAAAATTTTGCACAAACCAAACATGTTACATGTCATTTGTATGCCGAAAAATGCGTATTACCCACTTTTATGTAGAATGCTGCCCACCAATTCCGCCCCTAGTGAGTAAGGACAGGAAGAAAGGGCGGATATTAGGGGGGGAGAGGGCAGCACACAGTAAGGCGAGATGGTCGCGGGACATAACATAACATAACATTAGAAAGCATAGAAATGGCGGATGTCAAAGCGACGTTACAGTTGAGTGTATACATAACACATACAGACTACTCCTTCTTTATGTCCTCTGTCACTGTCACTGTCACTGTCACTGTATACTCCTCATTTCCCCCCACTCATTCCTCTCTATTTTTACATTTAATTTTGTTGGACTCATTCACAGGATCCAACTCTATTTTCAGCCCATTACTCTTGTCTCACAAAACCCAACACTACATACAAATCACGATAAATAAATAAGTTTACATTATCCTCAACTGGATACGGCTTTCCCAGTAACGAAGACATTGATGGCAAGCACCACAAAACTGGGCAGTTTCTTCTCCTTCTCTAAAAACCCCATCCAAACCCACCCAACTTATTTGCAAAGTGCGTTTCTTTCTATCTCTAAGCCCAGTTTCTCCCACTCATTTTCCTGCTTTTCTTCATATAGTCCCACAACTTCCAACAGATTCGCTCCTATCTACTGCAAAAGCATTTCCACGGAATTCAGCAACATTAGCTACGATGTACTCCTTCTAACTTATTCATTTTTTTTTCTCTACAAATTTGTATTTTCAATTGTGGAATTGAACACGTTGTTATACTTTTACTTTGTTTATATTTCCGTCTCCTTGGGGAATTTTGACCTTGAATTGTCAAATTGGATGCAGTTTTCTGATGGACCTACAGAGGTGGAATTGAGGTTACCTCTTAGAAGCCATGAATATCAGAGTTCGAAAGATATTTTTGTAGATGCAGATGGCACATCCTTGATTGTTCGCTTACAAGCATCAGGATCTTCCACCACGCTAATTGAAACTAATCGTCTATTTGACAAAATCAAGCCTGCTGAAACAATATGGTTTGTGATTCTAATTCCGTGTAATCTTATATTCATTGTTCTGTTTTTTACAAGTACTTGCTCTTCAATACACCCTTCGATATATGAAATAGGTACATAGATGAAGATGAGCTAGTTATTAATTTGAAGAAGCAGGATCCTGAATTGAAATGGCCTGATATTATGGAGACATGGGAATCCTTGACTGCAGTAGCAATGCAGCTACTAAAAGGAACATCAATTTATATTGTTGGTGATTCATCTGAAATTAACCAGATTGTTGCTCGAGAACTTGCTGTTGGACTTGGGTATTAGTCGTTCTTCCCTTGTAATTGATAAGTATCAATAATCCATGTTTGCATGTTACTTGCTCGTCTAGGTTTTGCTCTGTTGAAGTTTCCCCTGACTCAACTCTAGCTTGTGGTGTTGCTTAGTTTCCCCTGACTCAACTCTAGCCTGTTTAACTAATAATATGGATTAAACTCTTAGGCTTGAATACTAATGGCTGTAAAATTCGTCAATTTCCAGCTTTAAGGGTTTATTGGATGTTCTCTCAGGTATACTCCTCTTCACACAAAGGAGTTGCTGGAAACATTTGCCAAGCAAACAGTTGATTCATGTGAGTTTATAATTACATGCATATGAACTTGATGATATTCTGCAGAGGCTCAATGGATTGTAAGCTGAAGAGTTCAGTGTATAGATCCATTGACCAATGTTTTAAGTTTGTTTCTGTGAAGGTCTTTGTCCAAAATGAACAACAGAAGTCTTGTTTGAGTCCAGCCGACTAAAATCCACTATTTTATAAACCTTTTTTTTTATTTCAGCTATATTATTGATAATCAGCATATACTTCCTTCAGTTTATCCAAGTCTTATAAGGTTCAATCTTAATATGAGTTTCCTGTTTAATATTTATAGTTTCCTTTTCTTTAAAATTATTCAAATCATGTTGATGCAAACTGATGTTCATATTCCTTGTTTTGCGTATCTATTTTGCATAACCAATTCCATTTCAGACAGAGAGCAACTTTCTCCAAAATACAGTAAATGCATAGATGACATCCAAATATTGCCCATCTTGCAGTGCATTAACGCATGTAATCAATTCCAGGGGCGGAAGCTGAAGGAAATGATTCTGTGGCTGAGGGAGAAAGTGTTATATTAGAAAGCTTGAGCAGGTAATTATAAGGCCTGTTGTTCTTTCAGAAATGTTGCTATTTGTGGGTATAAAAGGTAAAACTTTTCACGAGGCTGTGCTAGGAAATCCATGGAAAATTCGAACAAATCATGGATTATACATCTTATAGAAAACAGGCCTATTCATGTGTAAGCTGCACAGCGAAAACTTATTCTGTTAACAAAATTTTAAATCCTATTTTTATCTAGGAAGTTTCGTTTTTTCTCTAGTCAAACAATAAAGGATAAAATAACAAACTAGGATGTGTAAATGAATCCTGGAAAAATAAAGAAAAATATATTGAACTAAGTTAGTTAATGTAAAGTAGGTTCCAGATGTAGATGATGTTTTAAGAAGGGAACTCTAGATAACATCGATAATCTTATATTTTCCATGGGTCCCACAGCCATGTCCGTGCTGTTATTTCGACTCTAGGAGGGCTACATGGAGCTGCTAGAAGGTCTGATAAATGGCGACACCTTTACGCAGGATTTACCGTTTGGCTATCACAGACGACAGCCACAGGTAACTTATGATTATAATACATTTGGAACACTGCTACATTTAAGTTCACCAACCATACTACTTGTTCAGAATAGAAAAAAACTTTAGTTACATAGAGCATTAGGATGTAAATAGTTAAATTCTAAATTGTTTGCAATTTGGGACTGATAATGTTTCTTTTTCCATCTATGTTGGAAGAATTCAATACTTTGTAACTGACTAGGGAAGCCAATTACCTTGGTAATTTAGAATGCATTCGCACCTAACTTGTGCAAATTTTAACAGCGAATGAAATCTGCGATTTGCAAAGGGCATTTTATATAAAAGTAGATGGTAATGTTTGAAAAGTTGATATGATGCAGAACTTCTAAGAAAGAAAACGAGTCATTTATAGTATAGAAGTTGAGGCAATAATAATTTGTGTCATTAACAATCCAAGGATCTCTTAGGTGTATCTACATTCTTGGAAAAACATCATTTTCTGAATTTGTACATTTAATATCAGTTGCTTTTGTTCTATGATTACAAACCATAATGAAAATAATAAAAAAGGAGTAAAATATTCTCATTATGAACTGAGTGGGGCTAGTGTTTTTACAAGAAATTTCTAGCCAACCTTTCTGCAAAAGATCTTTTCTTAACATCAAGCATGCTGATACTAGATAAAAATATTAAGTTAACTCTAACAATTTCTTTGTCCTCAATCTTAAGATGTAGGTTGCAATAGAAATAAGCATTTAAATCATTTGAAGAAAGGAGAAATTCAAAATTGAAAGATTCCGAGATTATGCATGGATAAGTTCCTTTAAAATAATAGATTTATTTATAAATATGAATCCTTGAAACTCTAAAAAGTTGAGCCTTTTGTTTTGTAATCAAAGATGTGATGGTTATATGTTTGTGGGCAGCTGAAGAAATGGCAAAAGAGGAGGCCAGAAGGCATATTGAGGATGGTAGCTTGGCTTACTCAAATGCAGACGTGGTTGTTAAAGTCCAGGGCTGGGATGCTGATTATGCCAAAACTGTAGCTCAGGCATCTCTTACTGCCCTTAAACAGTTGATTATGTCCGACAAGAAACTTCCAAGTATGTTTCTTCGTTTCATTCAACTTCTACTTCCTCTTTCAGTTTCAGACCAGATTTTGAACTGTGCTTGTTTTGAAATAATTATAGAAAGAGAACGTTTTGAATCGATTTACAAAAAAAAGAAATGGTTTTTAAACTATAAAAGATCAAAGAATGGTAAACGCAACACTTGTTCAAGTTTTGACATTGTTCCCCTAAACTTCAATCCATATACTTCTCTAAAATCTAGTCCCTCCAATGCTGAATTTTAAGGATAATCGAAGTACATATGGCTGATGTTACGAAAAATGTCGAAACTCGTAAGCAATTCAGAGACCAAGGATAGTTCTGTATGGTCTCTAAATTACTGACCATGTTTTCATATGGTGTGAAGGCAAGAAGAGCCTGTATATTAGGTTGGGATGCAGAGGAGACTGGCCAAACATCAAACCTCCTGGATGGGATCCATCTGCAGATCAAGTGGATCACACTTCCTAGCTCTCTCCAACGACTCTTGTGTTTTTATGATCAGAATGAACTGATAAATTGTGTTAAGTTCAATTTCATTCTTATAAGTATTACTACATTTTTTGTATCAAAAAATATTTTATAAAATTTATACATGTTGTTCAAAGTATTCTAAATGATTTTCTGTAGTTCTATTTTTCACATAGTAACAAAAGCCTCTCGCATTTGAAATTTGATATGAGGAGAAAATAAATAGTTATTTTATATTAAAAAAAAAAACAAAGTATCCATCTATAACACTTGTTATTAGAAAAGTATTTTAAATTGTTATTCCGTACCGATATTTGAGAGGGGAAACGTTCCTCGGGTTGAGTTTGTTTTCCAGATATAAACGCCAACATTTTTCTTTCCAGTATCTAAAGCATTAACTGTTAATATGTACACAACTACTTTAATTTCACCCTTAGAGAATATCACTCACTGTCACATATCATATGAGCACATCGCCCTTTCAACTTCCATGCCCAAAATAAAGCTCAAAGACAAGGTTAAACAATTGTTAAGGGGTGTTTGAAGTTGTTGCCTCCGATTTCAGCATGCTTTTCCAAAAAAAGTGCGAGAGCATGCTTCTTTGAAAGCACTCAGAAAACATGCCCTTGTGTAGGACCATAAAAAAATTTCAAGAGGAACTCCATATATAAACGGATGAAAAGCATGAGCATGAAACTCATATATAGTTCCAAAAAAACCAACATATTACTTATCACAAATATCTATAGTATGGACATTATAAGCAATAACATCTAACTAAATATAGGTAACTATCCCACATTCGCCACTTTTCCCTTCATGTGGAACAAAGGCCAGCAAGTAATCAAGATATAATAAATCCCAATATTTGATTTCTAAAAACACAACATACACAAGCAAATCAAAGGATCAAACCTTGGACTGGTGCAGGCTTTTTAGGTGAACGGTCGCTCTAATCAGATGCTTTTGGTGATTCAGCCAGGTGAACCGAAGCAAAGTCATCCACCAT
Organism: Euphorbia schlechtendalii; assembly: GCA_949673415.1. Lineage (NCBI taxonomy): Eukaryota > Viridiplantae > Streptophyta > Magnoliopsida > Malpighiales > Euphorbiaceae > Euphorbia > Euphorbia schlechtendalii. Next base: position 5,865 of record CATIWQ010441476.1, read on the forward strand.
TTTCCTTTTTTGCTCCTCTTCAGCCATTCCTACCTTTTCTTTCGCCTTCTGCCCAACTTCTCCAGCTGCCTTTGCGACCTTGCTGAAAGCACCAGTTGCCCACGTAGCCCCGGTGAGAATATAACGGTTCTTCATAATAGCACTTCCTGCACTGCTGACTTTTTGCTCAGCAGCAGCAAATGCCGATTTGGTTTTTTCTGAAACCTGAAATTTTTGGTCCACTTCTCGGACTTTGTCACCCACAATAACCGTGCCAGCAGAAATCTTATCGGTGAAACCTATTTTTTTGTCAAGAGAAGCCACTTTAGCTGAGGCTGTCGAAGTTAACTGGAGCTTCTCATCAAAAGTCTTGGCTTTGTTGACTGCATCTTTCCCTAAGATAAAACCCTTAGCAAGCATGCTAGTAACTACATCCTCTGCCTTCCTTAAGGCAGAGTCAGAACCTGCAGGATTTTTATCATCCTTCCCCTACAGAATCAGACAATATCTATGTTAGTAATTTGACTTTTTGACCAAGTGGCACAAGTCTGATGCCATGTTCTTACAGAGGTGGGTGCTAATGCTTCAGGTGGCAACTGATAATCTGGATCCAAAGTTATGGTAACCGACATATCTACTATTGTTGCTCCCTGAAACAAACGAACACAAAAACTTGGTCAAAAGTTCATAAACAAAAAATAAAAGGAAAAGGAAAAGGTTAGCAATGTTGATAAGGATTAATAAGATGTTGCATATTTGCAATGAAATAAGCTTTATTTTGCATCTGATCTTGTGTGTTCGGGAGAAGAAAGAATAAAATTAAAGTCCAAACAATTTCAATCTAGGAACGATGTCTTTGCAGTTTAAAACTTTAGGGAGCTTGATATATGAAATTCTGTGAGGCAATGAAGAGGATTGAGTACAATTTTTCTTGCATCGCTTTATTCCAAAAAGAATAAAATAATTCATGAGTGTTCTAGTAAAATATGAATCAGAACATTTTGTATAGAGTAACTATAACAGTACTTGAGTTGAAACTTCACTAAGAGATGCATTTTAAAAGTTCAGTTGCCGTCATGAATTTAGAACAAATAAAACCTAACTTTAGCAGAGCAGACAATTGGTCTTTAAGTTCATGTGCAAGGTTGGTTGAAGACAAGACCAAAAAGACTGCAACGGGATAAAAGCCCCAATAATATATAGATAGCAGAAAGAAGCTTTTATAAACTCTGTCATCATGGAATAGAAAATTACAAGCGGGTCTTGAAAATCATTAGAAAAAAGAGGAAAGTCAACCACAATGACCTTTGCATGCAAAAGGATCCAATTTTCTCTTAAATGAAGAGTTTATTATAGAGATTCAAAAAGTTTGATTGCAAATCATGATATCTGGGCATTACCAATATCAACTTACTATATATCAAGGTTTATTTGGGACAGGGTTTTCAATGAGAGTTCAGTTTAAGTCGGTAATACATGAATATGCTAGCTTAATTACTTAATATAGAAATATCTAAACCTGGCAGATATTTATATCACATACTTGATGAACTCATGGTCTCTAAAGTACAATTATCATTATACTGAACTGGTGTAATCACTTTTTTCATGTATACATACAAATTGCATCTCTCTGTCTCATGCACACGCACACAAAGAGGAAGAAGAAAAATCAATCAAGATGAATAACACTTAAATGGAAAGGTGTACAAGAGACATGATTACTGATATGAAATTAAAGTTCCTCATTTTCTTAATACATAATGATGATAGTAATGAATAGTTAATGGATTAAAACTTCATATCTTGATATTTTGATTAGTATTTAACGTGTTATACTCTGACAAAAGCAAAATTAGACTAGGCAAGAATAGGATCTTCTCATAAAAGGACACAAAATCTTCTAGCTCGTATAGGCAAAGAAGACGATGACTTTGAAGAAGAGTTCAACATTGGAAGTAATCAATTTGAATTCTAGTGAACATATTATGTTGAGCTTGATGGTTATGAATTGCTATTGATAGGATTATTTTCAATATTGGAGTATCCAAACCACGAGTATACATGATACTAACTCCACTTGATACAAATTATAGTGTCACGTCATATAAGCCTCTTTTCTTGTAACATGATTGTTTATTACAATTTTTATTTTACCATGTTATAAGGCAAGCACCATGAACCTGCGTCCCAAGACCCCTTTTGCCACACCTACAAAATTGAACCCCTAATTATCCTAATCCTCAAAAGAATACGGATTTCCGAAAATAATCAAAAGGGGAAAAGACGTCTCAGAAACTAATAAGTGTGAACTCACATCCTAAGCCTTAATGTAAAAAAATAAAAATCATTTTAAATAGTTATGGTCCTTATGGAATACTGTTCTACCAAGCAAGAATTAAAAAAAATTATCATCCTAGTACATCAGCCAGCAATATAATAATTGAGAAAAACTATAAAAAAATTACCATTGTCTAGTCTATATTCAAACTGATTATCTACTCATCACATATAGAAGAATTAGTGTGAGGAATAATTACGTAACCAACTGTTAACAAAAAGAAAAGTCAAAAACTGAATGCGTTCTCAGATTGACATATTATGCCCGATAATTCCGCTCCTCTATGAATACGTATGGACTTTGAATAGAATACGATAATACATTAAGAATATTACTAAATGAATTATATCAAGAAGGCCCAAAGGTATACGTTTAGTTTTCAACACTAGACTTAGAGGTTAAGATTAAGCTATACTGAGCTACAATCTAATGGTCCTGATCATAATCTCTTTTTTACAAGCATTAGAACAGGTGTTCAGTATGTTCGCTTAAAAGGACCATTGCTTGAGATGAGTATGCCTGAGATGCAAGGTCAACAAGTTCGATTGAATTTCATTACCTAGCCTATCTTGACCAACCAAATGCTTAATAACTTCTATCACTTTTAAGTATATAAAAGTTATACAAGGCCAAAATATAGTCTTGCACAAAAAAAAGACTGGAATGCGAAGTAACCATCATATTATGGTTCAGGGGATTCGGGATTCCTTAAACAAATGTGTTTTGTGCATGGTGTCTTCAAATAATGCATCTATACACGCATACAGCAGTACAGTGAGAAATAAATTATGTCCTTCCTATTGTAAGTTGATTGTAAGCTGATTTCCTAACATGAGGATTATTTCAATAGACAATGTGTTCATGTGAGAAATCTTTTACCGAGTATAGAAAGAGAAGGTTAATTACCGAAAGAAGAACAGCAGTTTCTGCACCCTGTGAATCCTTGAAAGTAACATATGCAGTTTGAGATACCTCATTATGACTGCAATGGCACAAAATACGAATGGTATCAATAATCATACAGTAAAAAGAGGGGAAAGGAAAGGGGAGCAAGGGATAATAAACTCAACAACAAACAAAGATAGGATATTAGAACAATATATTGAAATACCTCCGAACTTCAACATATTCAATATCACCAGAAAATGAAAAAAACTCCTTGAGATCTCGCTCAGTTGCTCCTAAAGAAACATTACTAACTTTGACAGTTCTAACCTGCAAGTATTTTTTTCATCTATCAATATCTCAAACTGCCGAGATTTCGTGAGCAAATAAGATAATCCATCTTCAACCTTAGTAAGTACAACAACATAATCACCTTTCCTGTATTGTTTGCAGTTTAACAAATGCATCAGCATAATAAAAAAAACTCCAGGGAAGTGTTTTCCTAGTAGCATGTACAGCTAAATACACGGGCACACACACACTAGCGAGTAGTGAAACTACCATATCATCTGTATACAGTGAAATGGCTTTAGAACGGTTTTGACACAATCAAGCCCTTCCCCACCACCATGAATTGCCATCAAATGAAATTGGAGAAAGAGTGTCTATGTCTGTATGCTGCATATCTAACCCTCAATTACCTTAATTTTCTTTCTTTGCAGCACTAAGCACAAGTCCTGAGCCACTGATTTTCCAGGACTCAAATAAGCATTGTAACTGTTGTAGTAACCGAATTAGCTCATTTCACCCTTCCATTCTAAGCTTAAAGTCGTTACATATTCAAGCATAAAAAAACAATTTGATGATCTGGTGGGCATTTCCAGTGATGCTTTGGATTCCAGCACGAATAGTCTATGCATCTAAAAAATATTCAAACAAGGTCGGGAAGGAGATATTACAATCGGAATTAAAAAATTTTGACTGCCGTTGGACCAAGTGTCAGCAGTCTTGGGTCCTTCAGAAGCTAATCAGCAGTAAGCAGTCAATATCTATTATCTACATTTGCACAATCTACAACTGATTAGATTCATTAATTTCATAGGAAAGACTTCTAAACCACGGCGAAAACTTACAGAAAATCTACCATTAGATATAGTGAACGAACAACTAAGGAAATATCATCAAGCAAAGGTTAAGCATAATCATAGGCAAGATTCGACATGACATAGAATCAATCCCTTGGGAACGGACAGATCTATGGATACAAAAAAAGCTGAGATTATACATTATCAATAGATAATCAAATAATAATTCGCCACAAAATCAATCGAGATAATTAGCGAAAAAGAGAAGCACTCACCGACATGATGAAATGATTTTGTGAACCGAAATACTAGGAAGATACGATTGTCTGATTCTGTAAGGAAGGAAAGAAGAGAGGGAAACTGCTTAATTTGTAGGAGCACGAAACTCAATGAACGCCGGCAGTCGTGGCACGTGCTAGATTCCGATAAAATAAACAATTGAGAAAGGAAGCGGTGGTTGCGTTGGAAATCGGGAGATTTGATTTGCCGGAGTGAGCACACTACGCGTTTTTCCCTTAAATTTTCTTCAAACGGTCAAATAAATTAATGAAATAAATGATAAAGTACTTTTTATTTAAGTCAAACTTATAAAGTTATGATTATAATTCAGGACTTTATCTTTTCTTTCGCAAGGAAATTGGAAAATATGAAAGCCCCTTTGATTCAAATGAAACATTGTTTTAAAGAAGAAGAAAGTGATTAATAATTGATTTACAGAAATTTGATAGTTAAAGTATTTGAAAATAAAAATTCTAAAGTTTATGAATAAGGGACTGTTTGCATTTCCTGTTGCATATAAATGTTTTTTTTGTTGATATATTTTTTATCCTGAAATGGTTAAAAGTAATCATAATTAAATATTTAAAATTATTATTTGATATCGAAAAACTCAAAATCAATTATTCGAGGAGTTTCCAATACTCACTGCGTGGTTTATTCTCTATACACTTTTGCAAAATGAGATGACATTATGATATTTTCAGTTAACTTTTAAAAACATACAAAGTAAATAATTTTATTTCTTTAAAAAAGGGAGAAAAGTTAAATAGTACAACTATATTTTTAAGTAGTGAGCATCTTTTTTTTATATAATCAGCATTATAAAAAATATTTTTAAATAGATAAATCTTTGATTTTGCTTTTTAAATAGCTATTGTAAGAGCTTTGTTACAATTGTTATTTGCTATTTTAAAGACATAAAGTATTGAATAATAATATCAACAACTACAAATAACAACTGCAATAGTTAATAACTGCAATAGTTGAATGTAACAGCAGTGTCGAAAGTACAATCAATATAAATTTATAATTGTTTAAGTATGAATTGAGTTGAAGTTAAATACAAACATAAATAAGAGGCATTAACTCAAACCATGTCTGCAAATTTCCACAATAACTAGTTTTAAATTTGCATTTTAGTGATCACTAAACTAAATGTGTGTTAAGTCATCGGTGTTAGTGGAGTAATTTCTTTCAATTTTTTAAAATATAAAAATTTACATTTAATATACGATGTCCATAAAATAAATCAATCAAAACATTACCCACAAAATTTAAATGGTAGAATGTAATTACTTATTGTCAAATCAAAAATAATTTGTAACGACATGCCGACTACCTGCTTATGAGGAAAGAACATGTATGATATTGCACTCCAAATTCTATTATGCATCGAACGTTATGTTAAATTTAAATTAGTCCAAATGTAAGCAGTTCGGTAGATTATATTTTCTAGTTAATAGTTATTGATATATGTACATTTGTTAAAGGACTTTTTCCTTGATTCGATTAGGATCCAAAAAGTTAAGACCGCCAAAAAGGAATAATCAACTGAAATATACCTCGGATAAGTATTTACTTACATATATTATTATTTTGAGAGTCCATTTAATTGGTAGTTTTGTAAAAAATATTAAACTCCGATTATTTATCAAGAAAATGTTGTGCAGTAAAATATTTTTCGGATTGTTTAACATGAAAAATAAGTTAAAGGAAAATATTGTACAAGTTAATATGAAATGTAGTGTAAAATAAAGTAAAATGTTATCCAATACAAAAGTTGGGAAAATATTTTCCCTCACTTTTCTACTTCATATTTCTCCACTATTACCACGACCATTTCTTTCATCCAAACCAACATAACTACCACTCCTCCACTCCATTACCGTCACCATCACCTTCTCCACCCTGTCACCACCGTCACCACCACCACCTACACCTGAACACCACCATCTATACATGGACACCGTCATCACCATCTAAACCAACACATTCATCACTTTCTTCATTCTACTACTACCACCATCACCACCACCTCATTGCCACCATTACATCTCCACACAGCCACCGCCACCGTCACCCCCACACACACCAACATATCCGCTATTTCCTCCACACCACCACAACCGCCACCATCACCACCTCCTCCACCCCGTCACCGTCACCGTCACCACTACTTCCTCCATTGTCAACACCGCATTCACCTCCTTCAATTTACATTTATTTTTATATTAAAATATAATCGATATTTAATATAATTTATTTCTTACATAATAATTATTTATATTTTGTATATTTTATAATATATATATATATATTATATAATATAAATAATTATTTGAAAATGATATATAAGTTAAAACATGACTCTATATTTAAATTTGTGGTAGTAAAATATTTTTCAAAAATGTTAACAAACATAAAAAAAATATTTTACAATGATGTAATCAAATATAGAAAAATATTTTATTTTTCAGCATAATATTTTTTCTTACATTATATTTTTCTTGCAAATAAACGGAACCTGAGAAACATAACCCTTTCGTTCAAACCAAATTACTGTTCACAAATAAAATAAATAGTATTCATCAAAGCCAGCGAAGGCAAGGCTAAGTACTTAATTTGGTAAAGAAATCTAACAGTTGCGGCAGGTTAATAATGACTGCCAGAGGCATACAACGGCAATTAAACGGCAGCAATTTCATTTTTATCCAATTAGTTTCTCCCACGTGTACCATAAGGAAAACTCCCACGTCAACGCGCCGGCAACAGTATATTCAGACCTCCGCATTCCCAAAAGTAAAACTCATAAAACAAGCTTACAACTCATCATCACCATCGTCATTATATACATTGCGTATTCTCTCTCTGTCTACCCAAAATTTTATTCAATTTTAACCTTCATCTAGGGCTCAATTTCATCTGATCCCGCCTTCCCGTTCCCCCGTTGTCGGTTTTCCCGATTAACTGTCCGGGAGTTGTTTTGATTTCATTCTTGGTTTTCTGTAATCGAATAACTATGAGTTTTCAAGATCTCGAGGCTGGAAGGCCCTTGGCGAGTTCTAGGAGAGACCTAATCAACGGCAAGAAAGATTCCACTCAAGCGGTGGTTTCTGGAATCTTTCAGATAACCACATCCGTTTCCACTTTTCAACGTCATGTTAATACCCTTGGCACTCCCAAGGATACCCCCGAGCTCCGCGAGAAGCTGTGAGTTCATTATGTTTTCTCAGTTGTCGTTTTTTCTCATTGAATCTGCCCAATTATTGTTCGTTTTTAATGTTATTTGCATTCAATTGAACGCAATTTACAATTGATTGATCTGGGTTGTTGATTCAATTCAATTATGAATCTATGAATTGTGTTACTTTTCACTTGAATTAACTTGAAAATAATCAAAGAATGAATGGATGGAAAGTTAGCAATTCTAAAAGTATGGTAGAATTCCCGAAGGATAATTTTTTTTATCCACCAATACGTTTCTACAAGAATGATCAGTTTTAGAACATCCCCTTTCTCTGAGTATCATCCATAGCTTGAAGCTGTCTCTATCTATTTAAGATTTAGGATCTAGAAAATATTTTGGAGTAAGCAAGTATTCTGGTTACGGTGTAATAGGTTGCCATCTGCTTACAATATTTTAGTTTTTTATTTTATTTTTTTCAATCAAGAAAAAATGCATTCAGAACTAGATAATTATATTCTTGTGTCAATTATTAATCTGACAGCCATTTCCGTCATTTGGTGCTGGCGAGTGTATCATAATTTGTGCTGGTTTTGTTGTTGAATTATTATGATGTCACAGAAATGAACGTTCGTTTCTTTATTTTGGTTAGCATGGTTTTATGTGTGAATGTAAGGTTCCTGTAAGACTACTCTACAGATCTCTTAAACATAGTTTGGGGATAAAGTGCCTTATGAATCAGAAAAAGTTATCTTCATCATCGTTGTTCAAAGTAATTCTGGTCTAATCTCTAATTATTTGAAATTTAAATTGGTTTTGTGAGCAAAACCAGCTACAAGATATACGCTGAAAAGGAATTATCATCTTTCAGGTTAAAAATACCTTCACTGAATTTGTGTATGCTTTACGGTTTGTATTGATACTAGTGGTTACTAATACTCTTAGAGAACAAAGAGAATGAAGTATGCCATATTGTATATGCAATAATGCAAAACTTATTTGAATCTTCATGATTTACTGGTTCATTGCCTCTGTTATCAAGAGTTTTAAAGTGACCAACTATGAGTTATTTCATGCATGTCTGAAAGTAGAGCAGAAATTAAAAACATGTATGCTGTACTTGGGAAGATAAATAACACCCTCACTGGAATCTGGACAGCAGTTGCCTTTTTCATATTACAGTGATTGATTTTGGAGATCTGGTTGGTCACATGGTGTTAGTGATTAACTGTTAATTCTGTAAATATATATTCTGACTACACTTTGCTTTGGCTTTCTTTTATTTGCAGGCATAAGACAAGGTTACATATTGGGCAGTTGGTTAAAGATACCTCTGCAAAACTTAAACAAGCAAGTGAAACTGATCATCATGCCGGAGTTAGTGTAAGTTTGCGCTGTTAATTTCCAACCCAGTTATAAACTCAATAAATTTCAAAACTTCCAAAGTGTGTATACCAGCTCTAATTTCCTTTTGTTGATTGCATACTCATCTCTGAATTTTTTTAACATTATTATATTATATTATATAAGTAAGATAACATCATTATTGATTTTTCTCTTCTTATAATTGCAGCAAAGTAAAAAGATTGCTGATGCTAAACTTGCAAAAGACTTTCAAGCAGTTTTGAGAGAATTTCAAAAGGCCCAGCGGCTTGCAGCTGAAAGGGAAACAGCTTATACCCCTTTCGTTCGCCAGGCAGTTCTTCCTTCAAGGTGATTACATATTGTTTTTTAATTATTTTTCACATTTTTGTTAGGGACTTTTTTTTCCGCCGAGTGGATTATTTTATTGCAATATGTATTTTGACAGCTAATGCATATTCACCTCATTTTCTTAATTTTCTCTTATTGGCTCTGTTATATTTCACTGACTATGAATTTTTTATTTTGCATTCTCTCACGAGCATAACCCTTAGGACATTTACCAAACATATATACTCAAAATTTAGATAAACATTTCTGTTGAAGTATATTTTTTGGAACTGGTTACACATGGTTTTATTAAGTGTGCAGATCGATATTAGTTCTCTATACCAGTAACTATCAGTGGAGTTCTCTTTGAAGTTCTGACAAAGTATCAATTCATAACAGCTCAGCTAATTGATGTCCTTGTTATTTCCTTTAAAATATGTCAATGGGAAGTTTAGGCTAATACAGTTCTGGAAGTAATAACATTCTCTTCTCGTTGAACAACAAAATAAATTTTAACTATGGTATGGAAATAAAGGTGTTGAACATAGAACTGTTTCAGTATAGTAACGTAAAATTCCATAGAATTGGCAGTTTTTATGAAAATTTGAAAATGAAATTTAATGACAGCCGATATCTGTTTATACTCCATAGCATTGTATGCAAGGATGTAGTTTCAAAATTATTGTATCTTGTAAGATTGGATGGTTTGGTTATAGCACGGTATTTACCCCAAATTCCTTTATGTATGAAGAAATCTGTTGATATAGCTAATTTTTTTGTTTGTGTTTTACATGTGCAGCTATACAGCTGGAGAGATGGATTTAAATTCGGAAAAGAGTCCAGAGCAGCGAGCTCTTCTTGTAGAATCAAGAAGGTAAATTCTGATTATAGATATACGATTAACCTTAATTACACTGTACACTAATTAAAAAATCCTCAACTGTTCAATAATTTGCAAGCCGTATTACTTTATTTACCGATGGAATTAAATGCGTGGAAAGTCCAGATAGAATTTGTTGGTATGAAGTTTTTTATTTCTTCATAGCTGAAATATGATAGTATGGACTATGGATGGACAAATTTATTCCTAATATCTCATGGGTCAAAAACAAAAAATCAGTCGTATTCAATGCTGCTTCTAATGTTTCAGAGTATCTTATTCACTGGCACATGTGATTGTACACTACACTTCATAGAACGTGTTAGAGTTTATACGCTTGTCTTAAGCATAATACTAAGTGATGCGTGGGATCATTCATAGCACAGATTTATATGCTTTATTTAGTGAATCTTGTTGCAGACAGGAAGTTTTACTATTGGACAATGAGATAACCTTCAATGAAGCGATCATAGAGGAAAGAGAGCAAGGAATTCAGGAAATTCAGCAGCAAATCGGTGAGGTGAATGAAATTTTTAAAGATCTGGCTGTCCTTGTTCATGAGCAAGGAGCTATGATAGGTAAATCTGTTTTCTCTTTTTGTATGGTTCATTTTAGCCAGTCTCCCCTTATTGCTCGCTTAGAACTTCCCATGTGGTGCAGATGATATCGGGGTCCATATCGATAACTCCCAAGCTGCAACAGCACAGGGCAAAGCACAGCTTGTAAAAGCAGCAAAGATGCAAAGGTCAAATTCATCTCTGGTAAGCACTTTTTTTAATATTGAAATGATGAACCAAGCAAGTATTATGTTACAGTTCTGGATGTGATTAAATTCTTTGGCCTGTGCAGACTTGCTTGTTGCTGGTGATATTTGGGATTGTGCTTCTGATTGTTATAGTAGTACTATTAGCATAAATGGTCATTTCAATATAACCGGTTGGCCGTTGTGGAAGTGAGATAAAGGATATGCATCCCAAGTAATTAATTTATTTGGTTTGTGTTGTTTAATGACTCACTTGGGTGGTCTGGTGGCAGATTATGGTTTGGCATTTGTAATGTGGTATAGGATGTTGTTTTGTTTGTTGGGGTTTTATGAGGATGTGTAACCTCGTGTAATTTTTTTTTATTTTCTATAGAATATTATAATAAATAATTCTTTGTTATCTCTCTATTGCTTTTTCAACTTGTTTTCATATTCAGAAAGCAAAGGTTATTTTATTTATAGACTTGAGATCCTTCTCTAATGTCGTGGTGTTGCTGTACTTCGTCAATAATAATCGGATGGGATCATATTTTATATTATATAAAGTGACGATCTTTTATCATTGTTGTGGGATCATATTTTATATTAGTGACCTAACGGGGATAGAGCAAAAGTGATTCTTATTTTTTAGAAAGCCAAGTGATAATAGAATAACTTAAATTTTGTTGAATTTTACTGGAGTGTTTTAGTTTTTGTTCTAACGACAAAAGAATGAAAAAATTTGATTCTTTCAATACTACTACTACTTTCATTGTAAAAATGAAAACTATAAAATCCATCAGCTTGGGCTTAAATGCATTCAACCATCATTTGGCTAAATGGTGTAAAAAATGCTGTTTGACTTTTCTTTATGGAAAGACGTGCAGTACTGGCTGTAGAAGCCTTTACGTTATGGAGTTCAACTCTCTGTTTTCTACTCTCCATTAAGCGACTCAATGACACTGACCATTTCCTCCAAAAACAAGAAATGTACACAATGGAACATGTTTTTTTTTTTCCCCAAGGGTTACATGTGTTCATGACTTCTCATTGGCATTGCTACAGCTTTCCAGGGCCGGCCCTGGGAGCTGGGTAATGAGTGCGACCACCCAGAGTTCATAGTTGGAAGGGGTCTCAAAAATAATAGTTTTTGATAGATTTAGTAGTTAATGTTAAAAAGATAAAAATGAATAATAATTAATAGTAGATGAATTGGTACATATCTTATCATTGATATGAGAGGTCATTGGATCAAACTTTAGTTTCCACAAAAAAAAGTTTAATTTTTATTATAATTTTTGACCAATGTTTTATTTTATTAGTTTCTATATTATTTTGGCTAGAACTCTCAATTTACCATGACCGGGCCTGCTACTTACACCCGGGATATATGGATCATATTATGAATAATTCGTAGACACAGAAAAGAATATGATCGTCTTAAAAATAAACATATTTTCGCAGTGAACTATCTGAGTAAAAAAGGGATGTCATGACGATCACAAGTGTCGATATAAAGGCTGCAACAAAAGTGACAATACTCACCATTCCAGCATGGATCCTTCTACCACAAGGTATCCTCCATTCGACAGCTTCAGTTTTCAACAAAACATGGTTACTGATTGGAGTAAATAAAAAGCTTCCGTTGTTCCAACTCCCTTCTTGGCTGCACACCATGAATAGATCAGGTCCACCAAATTCTATGCTTGCATATCCACTGTCACCTAGTGGCTGCAGTCAATTTAAGTTAGGCAGGCTTTAATAATGAATGGCAGAAAGCTTTACCTAGGGAACATATAATGTAGTTACTTACCGGATAACGGGCATGCAACGGGAGATCTATGCTGACTTCAAGTTCGTTTTTATTTCCAGAAAAGATTTTGGAACTGACATTCATATGAATTACAACAATAGGTTCTATTGGAAGCAAAAGAAGGCAGCTCCAAATTTGTATCTCTAAAAACAGCTATATATCAGTGAAAACTGCACTGAAGAATAAACCAATTTCAAAGTATGGAAGATTAAGTAAACAAAGTGCAATAGCGCCACGATGGAGCAAGTGTTGGAGCTCAAAGGGGTCAGCAAAGACTCCAACAGGAAGTCTTTCGATTGTTAGAATGTTGCAACAGTGATTGTGTGGCTGGGACGTTAGTTCTGACTGGGAACGAATTCTAATGTCTGAATATAGATGTCACCAATAAAAAGGCGATTTGGAACTGAAATTTGTAAAAGAGTATGCAGGTCATGAGGCAGCTGTTCGAATGAATGGCTAGGGAGTTCATCTGATATGAAATCTTGGAATTTGGATTCTCGTGTTTTTTCAAAAGAAGATTGCAGAATGTATTTGTTAGAACATAAATTAGACTCGCTCTGAAACCAAAGATAACAAATGCTGCAACTAATACAAGACAGAAGGTGAGGTTAGCAATAGCGAAATGAGGGTGTACTGACTGTCATTTCTCAGTAGCAAAAATGAGGGTGTACTGACTGTCATTTCTCAGTAGCAAGTACAAGATGTGGGATTGTTTAAAAAGATGAATGGTAGAGGGTTCTTCACATACTTGATCTTAGTCTTTCTATGAAGTATGGACAAATACTTAAAGACCCTTGGCCGCCTCGTATCTATCTAAAGTATAATATATAAATCAAGCAACCAGTATTAGCTAATCGGATACGAAATTTCATTTACAAACCTGAATCATGAAGGAGGCTGAGAAATTGTGCTTCGAGTTGAATTAGATCATAATGTTCGCGATTAAATTTGTTAAGTAATTAATTTTTGTTTCTGGTCTTTCTTCTTCATTTTTACCAGTTAAGAAGTGGGCTTCATGGGCCCGAAGGAAAATGAAAGCCCATGGAACATTTTTTTTATATAAAGTAAGAATCACATTCTCTCCCGCCTGGGAAATTTAGAGGGGAAAAGAAATATGAGCAATACATCACCGGCGCATTCATCAGTATCGACGACGGCAGTGGTTGGAGGCGGAGGAGGCAGTGGAAGCAATGTCGCTTTGGAAGATTTTCATTTCCCTTCCGATCTTATATCCGTTCAAGATCGCAAGGAAGAAGCCATGCTCGGTTTGTTTTCTATGCCTTTTTTAATTCACTCCTGTGTTTACGGTCTTGGATACTTGTGAAAATGCCATATTTGATCATTGTTTCTATCTTAAAGATAGATTACTTGTGTTTTCCGACTCTGATTTTTTGACATACTGCAACTTTTATCATTTGGATGATCCTAGGTTTTAATTATATGAAGTTTGATAATTATTGTAGAGTTACAATCTTCTGATACATGTTAAAGTTCAATAGATTTCTTGTATAATTAAATACCTCTCCGGTTTTAAAGAATGGAAAACAATACTCAAGAAAGTATTTCAATTGCAACTAATAACTTAGAGAATTCTTGACATTTTCCGGTACTGTTTCTGCATTTTCTTTGTGGTATGAACATTCTTTTTTTAATATGATTCTAACCTTTCTACCTTCTGCCATTTGTTGGTTTAAGGTTTCTTTGGCTAGTTTTTCTGCACTTCTATCTTAGTTTGGCTAGGACAGATTTTTAGGTGGGATTTTGGTATCTGACTCGACTGATAAATTGTGGAAGATAATTTTGGAATAGATTTCAACATTGTTTTCTATTGATGTATCACAAGGAAAAAAATGAAGGAAAAAAAGACCTCCAGTCTGGATAGAAGCATATTTGACTTTGAAATTGAGAAAATTGAAAGCAGTTCTTGATATTTGAATTTTTTATATGTTCGTATCTAAAAGCCAAATCCAGATTACCAATATTGAAATTTGAAAAGAGCAAAGTATTGAACTTTTTTCTTTCAGGTTGCGTGTGATCTTTCAGGATTAATTTCAGTATACATATTTCCTGGTTTCTTACAAATCCCTGTTGTTTTTAACTACCTCCGGTCTTCCATTGTACACTTGCTTATGTGTGTGATTTCGCTTACTTAAAAGTATATTCGTTTCACTTCACCATTTTCTCAATATCTGAAAATATAACTGAATACATGAAACAAAAAAAGATTTGGGTTTACAAGTTTTCCATGATTCGTTTTCTTAAAGCCTTCAGTGATCCAGTTACCCAACATACAGATAAAAAGAAGAAAACTAGTTCCACTTATTCTTCATATGTACTAACACACTTTTGTTTATACAAGCAAATGGATATTTATGCTAATGTTGGCTTTCATTTCTTGTTGACTCAGTACTGAAAGCTGATCTAATGGCTGCACTTAACAAAGAGGTGAAATCTTTGGATGAAGATAGCTGGAAGTTTGAAGGACCTCGCTCACGCATCCACCTTATTTCAAGGCCTGGTTAGTATTATAATTCTTCGATTTCCCTTTCTTTCTTTGCATATGTGCACATTATTCCTCGTATTTTTTGAGTGAAAAGACATTGTTTCTCGTATTTATGTGAGAATAATCTGAAATTATTTTTTTATTAATTTAGGTGGATTCATGAACAAGAAAATGGAAATAACAAAACCCAGAAGCTCTGCTCCACCAAAATGAATTTGATATTTTCAACAGGTCACATCTTTCATCTTTTCACTAATATAAAAGTTCTATTAGTCCAATGCAGGGAATATGATGTAGGTGTTTGAACTTTGTAAATGATGTTTTGAATAGAAATATTAAGCAAAGAAAGTAATAACAAGTCGTAATAAACTAGATGAATCTTGTATATCTACATTCTACAATGATCATGAATCATTTCAAGAATTGTTAAGGATAAGATTCCTTTCATGGAAATCACCAGGCTCAGCTTGCATTGCGCTGTAGATAATATATCATATATGCATGTTAAAAACAACATTGATAAATGATTTTACCGAATTCGGGATTCACATGGAATAATTCTAAGCTGTCAAGATGTTATACCTCATTAAAACCTAACATATACTTCTAATTGATAAGAAAAAAAGAATACTTCCATTCCTAGCTAGGGTTTTTTTTATTGTAAATTCTAGTTGGGAACTATTGTCCTTGTGAATGTTCATATATAGTTGATATCCATATATATGTTCTCCTAATACACAGGAAAGATTTTGCAATTATAATCTCTGTCAATTTTGATTGTTTCTCTCCATATTACAATTACATTTGATTATGTTCATCAACAGAAATCATCAGAACTTGGAGTTTGGACTCTAAAATGGAGCCAATCAGTGTGGATAGTCTTTTGGGTGGTGACGAAGTTGTTGACCCTTTTTCTGCCATTGCTAATACTGCACAAAAGCAGTATTTTGGAAGGACTAATCGAAACTTGTAGTAACTCAAATGTTATTGGTATTGTTTGCCGTCGGCTTGAATCAAATTCCCTTGAGGGTTACTATTGTTCTGCGTTGCATTTGTAATGATTAATGTTTTTGTGTAATATAAATCACTCAAAACACAAGTAAATGTCACTATGAATGTAATATAGATAAAATACATATAAAAAAAATGTCAGTTAATATTCTACAATAGTTAGGGTACATATTCTATTCATTTGTTACTAATTCGTCCATAATCACATGCATTTTGATAAGATTAAAGTTGATGGTTCAATTTATAAAAAAAAAAGTTTAGGGTCTACTTGGAATTGCTTTTCAAGTTGATGTCTTAATAAGTTGCTTTCACAAATTTTTTATTGACATACATATTTTGATCTTACGTACTACTTAATAAGGAATTGTCTAATTTGTTTTCATTTTCAAAAAATTTATAAGAAAAATTTAAAAATATCATAAAAGTAACATGAGAAAGCACAATTAAACTGTTTTTAAATTAGTTTGTAAATTTTGTAGGGCTAAATGTTTTATACGATATGTAACAAATGGGTATTTCATAATATTTCTTTATATAATTTCAAGATATGAATAATTATACTCTTATTTTTATATACTCCTTTTATTAAGATAAATAGCCTAATTAGATTAAAAATAATATATACCGCTTTCTATTTTGTGATTAGTAAAATATTACTGTTTGTAAGTGTTTTAAAAAGTGCTAGGCATTAGTCGGGTGACCGAAACTTTCTGAGATTTAGGTAGTAATTAATCAGGGTTTAGGCGAGATTTAAGCGTTAATCGGAGGGATTTAATCGCTAGGTGCATCAGGTGACGATCCTCAAAATAACGTCTAGACAATGCTTTTTGTTTCGTATTTACAAACATAATCTTAGCATGTTAAATATTGATCAATTGACTCATTTAAATTTAATAATTTAAGTCACGGAGTGCAGGTTCGTTAAAAACAAAAATATATAATGAAGAGAATAAGTTCATGAAATTGTAGTTTTATCGTTATTGGATAAGATAAGAAAAACATTTTTAAAAGTAATTAGGTTCCATAACAATATTTTATTATACGAGAATACATACTATTCAGAGATCTTCTTTTTTTTTTTTTTTTCATATTTTATATATGAGAGTATAATGATTTTGTGTGTGTTTATAGTGCACAAAAAGTTAAAAAATTATTAATAAATTTGAAAATTAAGAGACAATTTTTTATGAGCATTTTGGATTTTCAACGCAAAATATAATGTTGAATTCAACAAAAAAAAAATACAACTGTTAATAAATTGTTTATCTTTTTTGTTTTTTGAAGAAATAAACTGTTTATCCTTAAATAAAACTACTTGGATTGTACGTGACCATTTTATACAAAATGAGTTTCTAGTTTATTACATTCACTCTTCACTTGGGTTCACAGCTTTATAGAAATGTACCTTGTGATTTGTTCAATGTAAGAGTAAGAATTTGGTTAAAACATTTTTTTTTCATAATGAAATTTTGTTGTCTCAAAATATAAATTTTGTGTAACTATTTATTTGTTCTATACACGTGTCAGTTTTTTCATCTTTTTCATTTTTTTCTCATACTTTTCACTTTATTTCTCTTACAAATGAGTCATATATAAAAAAATAAATGAGTTACATAATATATAACACCAATGTTGAGGGCATCAAATATTATTCCCAAATTGCCTTGTATAAACTTTCATACCCTAATTCTTTTACTTCTGTGTCATTCTAAAATTTTCATCTCGCTCCGCCGTTTGCTTCTCGAGAGGAACTCACTCGAGTCTCTCTCTTACTACTGATCATCGTATTTGTTCGATAAATTTCAAAATTGTTCATCTCGCATTTCTTATAATCTATCACGCTTGATTTCGCTTAGTATATGAAAACTTTCCGATTGAGCTTGATTTTATCACCCTTTGTGGTTATATCAACCTCAATTCTATTGATGATCTCTCTGATCACTGTTGTATCTCTGCAGATCTTCACGTTTACTTCAAAGATTCTTTAGCATTTGATGCCTCTTTGGTCGGTTCACCTAATAATTATCATTTGTGCCTTGAAAATAAATCTTGAAAGACCGAGAAAAGAATTAAAGCTCTCAAGGTGAGAATCGTAATTTTTTCATTATAATTGGTTTAAATTTATTTTCATCGATATTGTTTTTCATCTCTTCGCCTTTCGGTTTATACAATTTATGTTGCGTAAATTTAGGGATCGACAAAAATATTACAATTTTGTTTCCCTATTTGATCAAAACAACATTTATTTATTTCATTTAAAATTGTGTTATATTATTTGCTTTAATGTATAAATAAATAAATTTTCGTTATCGGTCATGACGTTTTAAGATGTTTGTATATTACTTTTTTTTTTGAAGAATATTGAGCATGTAAATTACTTTTTTTTTGAAGAAAAATTAGCAAACCCTTGGTAGGGGAAAACAAAGTCTTTTTATTTTATTTTTTGAATCTGGTAAATTACTATTGCAAAACTGTATTAATAATTTAGCAATTACACATATGTAACTTTGTGAATAGAAGTGATGAGATGGATAGATGTCCTCTCTCTCAAGATATAT